>SNQJ01S0111162.1:5648-16667 GCA_010110895.2 Picea sitchensis | reverse complement strand
AAAGAGATGAATTGGTTGTATTCATCCTTCATAAAACTTTGTCCAACAACCTATCTGTAAACAAAAATATTTTGCAAACAAATTGAAAGGTACCAAGATTCTAACAATGTCCGAAGAAAGTAACTTCAACAAATGATTACAATCTTATTAATAATTCAAAAGGAACACATTATTATATGTGATTCTTCAGGAGGATAATAATTTATTATGCCAAAGAAAAACGATCTCAACGACACAATAAATTTTAACAAGCATAGACTATATCAAAAAAACTTGACATGCTACAACATGATAAAACAATTTCTGTCATGAAGAAGCATAATTGTTGGGATGATAAACACATGCATTCTAAATTAAATAGAAGGGCATAAGTAACAACAATAATGATGCTTCAATGAACTAGAAAAAAACTGAGCCTTAACCAACACATAATTACTTCCATAAGGATATTAAATGTATAATTCAAAGAAAGATATTATGTTCCAACATAACTGAGTTTACTCACAAGCGTGAAACCGGAAGAAATTTAGAATGACACATTCTCCTTTCACAACATTCATTTGACCATCATCCCAAAAATTCAACCCTCTCTATAACTTCACATCTATGTCTATTTAAACAGAGTATGGATGGATCCTCATATCAACAAGATAGAATCAAATCCTTTAAAGGCAAAATTTGAACAATATATTATGTTATCTACTCATAATAGAAAATTTCTAAGTCTGACCAACAACTTATTCAAAAGTTTGTTGTCATCATAAAAATAAGCTATAACTTGTCCCTTTAATTAATTCCTATGCTAATTAAAAAAAAATGAAATCTTAACAATGTCCAATTGTCTTCATAATTGTTGTTGATGAGATCTTCCAATCTTCCTATANTTCAAAAGTTTGTTGTCATCATAAAAATAAGCTATAACTTGTCCCTTTAATTAATTCCTATGCTAATTAAAAAAAAATGAAATCTTAACAATGTCCAATTGTCTTCATAATTGTTGTTGATGAGATCTTCCAATCTTCCTATAACCTGTAAACAAACAATAAAACTAATTAAAATCAATACAAAACTTATTAAAGACTTATGTAGCTGGTCCAAAAAAAAGACAAAACCAAATCAAATTGAAACAAACAAAACTATTACAAAATTAGAATTGACTTTACTAGAAATTACATGTTTGCAACCGAAGATGAGTGCATGGTAGTTTCGATAACAATTTTGACATTGGAAGATTCCTTGACAGTAGTGTTTTGAAATTTTTTAGATCTTTTGGTTGCTTGTAAGGAATTCTTCTCCTTGTTGTTGAGATTAGTTCTTTATTTTCTTTCCTTAGGTATCTGGTTTGGATTTTCCATCCAAGTCGTGGTCAAGAGTTCCACGATTATCAATGTTTATGGTATCCTTTAAGGACACTTGGCTCTTGGATTTATCCCACACCTTTCTTAATGACTTATGACCTGGTCACTTGTTATCAATTTCCCCTTTAGCCTAACCCTGATCTTTCAAAAGATCCAAGTGTAAATCATTCTTTTAAGGGATTGATTGTTCATATTGTTCACAAGATCACACAAGCTTGCTCTTTAATCGACCAAGGATCGATTCCAGGGTTTAATCTTTCATTAAGTTTCCCTTATCCTTGCTTCGGGTGAGATGGGGAACAAGGCTAAGATTTGGTCCATCATCCAAAGGGGAAGGAGGATGAATATTAAGTTGAACCTCAAACTAAATCTCCTCAGACATATCATGAGGGGGATTTGATTCCTCTGTAACCCTGGACATCTGAGAACTAGTCGAAGGCTATGAGAAATGGTGGAGGATTTTATAGAAAATTATACTGAAGTTTTACCTTAACTGCCATAGAGTTTCTAAGAAATTCCTCTTTAGAGAATCGAGTATATCTCTGAAATATCTTCATTTTTTAATAAACGACCCATGGAAACAGTAAATGAACCCATTTTAGAGATGGGTTTCAGATTTTGTTTTCAAACGCTTCACCATTTTCTTAGAATCCATCCAGTGAAAATACCTTTTTTATTCCATTACGGGTAAGTAAAACCTCATGGCCATTTGTTTTTTCCCTTACTACAGGAGCCATGAATTTTGTAGCTAGGTTTATAGACATGATAAAATGGAGGGAGAACATACGAACTTTGTGGGATAAAATACAATGAATTTGTAGCAAAACAAACTAATTAAGACCAAACGAGAATAGTTCAACATACCTCATCCCAATAGTAGTAGTTAAGAGCTCAAAGAATAGAGGATGACACAAACCAATTACCCACTTATATCCTTGATGATTTTCCAAATAACTTGCATGACGAAGGACAAAGGGTTTTAGAATCGAATGACCCATGTTTTCCTTATAATGTTTCACGAACTACTGACCCCAAATCGTGGATGATAATCATATCATAGTCTTTCATAGGAATTAGCCAAGGTAAGAGGGCATACTCGAAAGAAATGATGGAGTAATTGAAGTATAGGGAAATTCCTTCTACTTAACGTTTGAATTAAACATTTACAAACCAAACATATTACTCATGGCACATTCAATCTATGACCGATTAGCTTAGGAAAATAATACGAAGAATGACGCGTAGTAATAGGTTTTAGTATCATTTCAAAATGTTAATTAAAATTTAGGAATTTACCCTAAGCATGTTAGGTATACAGTCTAAATATCCCTTTCTGAATGAGATTATAAATAGGGAAATTCAAACAATTAACTATGGACCATGATTATATATTCTTGGTGAGATTCAATGAAAATTTATCATGAAGTAACATTGTCTTGATTGAGTCAGAATATAAATTATAAGAGAGGCTGAAATTTCATCCAAGAAAAATGAATTTGTACAGAGATCCACCAAAATGATTTTACGAGAAGAACCCTTAATTTCATGCTCATCAGTCATGAAATTATAAACAATATAATAACACAAAAGAAAACAAGTGAAATGAAAAATGTTTATACAAACCAAGCAAAATTTACAAAGAGTCTATCAATCTGATGAAGGCAACATACTAGGTAGTGAGAAATTTTATAGATAAATCTTCATTTCAAGGTAAAATAATAGGGTGCTAGTTGGGGCAGCCAACAAGTAGGACATATAATTCCATGCGGAGTCAACATCAAGGGAGTTGGATAAGGTAATGACGGATAAAGAAAAACTGTAGAAATATTACTCAACTACTTTGTAGGAGAAGAACAAGGTCGAGAAAAAAGTAGAGAGGATATTGAAGGAGAAGGATGAGGTCATGCAACAAGCAAAGAGGATACATAGGGCCACCCATAAACTATATAAGGAGATTCCAAAGGTGTCGATTTTGGTAGAATCCACACTGGAGGAACAAGTATAAAAAATAAGTGAATTCATTCAAGGATTCTACACTAGAATCAGAGAGTTGGAAGTGCACACCACACTAGGGACACCACCTAAGGAGAAGGAACAAAGAGAAATAAAAACTATAACCTCAATAGTAAGAATTAAGAGTATGGATGAGGAGTGTGTGAAATTGTGTGAAGAAAGAAAATATATTTGGACAAATCTGATGGAGGATCCAGAGATGAAGGTCGTTGAAGAAATATTAAGAAATGTGCAAGAGAAGGAATAGAAAGCCTCAGAGAATATAAGCATGCTTCCACCAGTTGAGATCATAGCGACCATCCTGGAAAACATGTAGTCATACAATGAGATAAAATAGATAAGGATATAACAGAAGACTCTCCAACAATGATTGAAACCCCTACAAGATGAAACATTTAGGGTGATATGGGCATTGACAATTGCGTAGGGCACGATGAAGTAAGAAGTACAAGAAAATGAGGAGAAGCTCATGACCATGACTATGCAGGAAATAAAGGATATTTTAGAGATAGAAGTCGAGGTCAAGAAAGAAGTCACTACAGCAAGGGAAACTATCCAAAATTTCATGGAGGCATGGAAGGGCATGACTCAAAAAGATTCATTGGCTCGTGATGAGCTATAAATGATTTTGGGGGTCGGTTGGACATGCATTTTGAATAACTAAGTTTTTAGGGCACGTGAAAAAGTAGGAAGAACAACATATATGCATGAAAAAGAAGGAAGAATAGTAGTTAGGAATGAAAAAGCAACACACAGGTGAAAACAAAGGAAAAGCAACATGCAGGTGCAAAGGAAGGAAAAACAACATGTTGGCGCAAAGAAAAGAAAAGCATGCACGAACCATGAGGGTTTTTGGGAATGAGTTGTCATGAGTTGTCATAGTTTTTTTTATCCCTATTTTGATGTATAAATATAAAAGTGTAAGGAAATATGGGGTTTGTTACTTGCTCTTTGATTTAGTGTTCTTTTATGAGAGTTTGTGTTCAGGGTTTTGGGAGGTTTTTCTAGAGATAGGATCGCACTGTAGAGAGGCTAGGAATGTATGGGTAGTATAACATGTTATATATATTGAAATTGTAGTGCGTAGGCCTGGGAGGATTATGAAATGAAGAATAATATAGAAGCCAACCATTGTGGATGTAGCCCAAGGATTGGGTGAACCATGTTAAATCCTGTGTCTGGATGTGTTATTTTATGTGGTTTCTCATGGATGATATGTTTATGCATGATTAGTCTAGACTTGTTTGTTATATGATTTATACACAATAATAATGGATGTTTCAGTGAATGGTTTATGTTGCAATCTACGTCATGATCCTGCATAATAAAGTTTATTATTTAATCAAAGGATATTAAATACACATATGATGCACATGGTATATAAGTAGTAATGGACATGTGGATAGCCTCACATCCCTTCATCCCTACATAAACTTGGTTCTTGCAGACCCAATAGATACCTCAGGTGAGACTTCAATTGCATGCAGTTGATGACGAAAGGGATAGTATTTGAATGGTTTTGTTGGTTGAATAACTTGAACCTAGGATCTTACAATTGTGTGCCAATGCCCCTCAAGCAACAAAATAAAGAAATTAAATTAGCACCTAAATATTATGGCCCCTATAAGATTTTGAAAAGGATTGGAAGTATGGATAACAAATTGGAGTTGCCTCCATATTCACATGTATATCCAGTCTTCCATGTTTATTGATTAAAGAAGGTAATCAACAACAAGATCCTAGTACAAACTATTTTACCAGAGATTAATGAAGAAAGGAAAATAATACTAGAACCTGAAATGATCCTTGAAACAAGGATTAAGCAACTAAAAAATCGAGCAATGACGAAGTACCTCATCAAATAAAATAACTTACAAGTGGAAGACACAACATGGAAATATGATTTCTTCATGTAGAAGCATCAATAATTAGTCAAGCATTTAGGACAACACTTGTTTGAAGACGAGGGGCATCTTAATACCTAGACAAAACCCCATTTTGTGTGCAAAACCCCTTATTAAGCCATATATATTTAATTATTACATTTATAGTATTATATTTTTATGTCAGATAGAACCCTTCATGGTACCCTTTCATTATAATTGTACCCTTTGTCTCCTATATATATACCAATTAGAACTAGTCTTATGATCATCTTATCTCATCTCATATTGTATTCTAAATTAGATATATTGTAAACGAAGGTTTCCCCCTCGAAGTGGATTGTATTCATTGAATTTTTATCATTTTTTAAGGTGTTGGATTGTAAAAAGAAAACATAAGTTTCTACCACAACAAATAAAATCACATAAGTTTCTAAGTCCATCATACTCAATCACTCATAGAAGCAAGCATAAGAAAACTTGTGAGTCCAAGACACCACTTTCTATTAGTCAGACTAAGAAATTAATACATCAACACCTTAATCATATATACATCATACCAAATAAAAATTGCTTATCATACACCATCTAGGTTGCATTCATCAAGTCATACGTATGTCCTATTCCAATTAAATTTCCAACAAAGGATCATCCTGAAAGAGAAGTACAACTAATAATATAAAATACTCAAAGCTTATCTAGATGGTAGCTAGTGCATAGCATAAAGCTTAATAATAATTATTGAAATGAAACATATCACATGTTACCAAGGTATGATCTCGCAAAAATTGGCCACATAGAAAAAACTTCAACCATTATCCATGGAAGATAATACTTGTAAGCAATGGTTAGCAATAATCAGTAAATAGTCAATCATCCATAAACAATAATAGCATCTACCATAACAAACAATCAAAAATATTGCACAATACCCACATGCACCATGAGATGTTACAAAATATGCATGATCTTATCACTATATAAAATTAAAGGAATAATTATTTTGTTAGATTTAACTAAATAATTTTATTTTACCAAAATCAATGAAAAAATTAGTAAAAATATTTAAGAATAAATTTAAAAAATATAATTTAATCCAAAGAATTGATTTGAAATATTAATCAAATCGAGAAAAATATTGATAGAATCATTTGATCATGTTTGTAAACATGTTTAATCCACTATTGTGTAAAATCTACAACAAGGGTTAGAAAATCCTACAAATCTAGTGGTTGTGCTAGTCCAACTATCGAACTGAGGAGGGTCCTATAGGGAATTTCCAGGGAATTATAGGCGAATGAAAATGCAATGAACATAAGTGAGTTAACCTATGATAAATGTCAGGTAAATTAAGGCTTGGAGGAGACTCATATCCATGAATAAAATAGGTTATCCATGGTGAATTCCTATGCATAAGTTAACTAAGAAAAATGTAACACACTCGATCCCTAAGTACTCTTTCTAGGGATGGGGAATCAAAAATTTTCTTACTTTAATCATCTCAAATCCTCTTCCCATGGTCTCCATCATCTTCTCCTCAACCGTAGTGTTATAACAACTGCTACCGAGCTCAAATTTGAGCTCTGGATTTCAAGTTATGGCCTCTCGAAGCTCTTCAGGCACTATTAATCAAGGGTCATGTGGTGCCCACGTGGGTCCATCTCGTTTGTACCATCCCAAGTTCCCTAAAGTCCTGAAGACTCCCCAACGTCCCTACATCCATAGTGTAATTCCATCCACCATCCAATGCAACGACGATACTTGATCCTCGTTTAACACATAATAAAAAGGGGAATTCATCGTTCGACGCTTCGACGCTGAATGCCCATTTTTATTTATACACACGTATATTCCAGAGTCCCACAATTTTGAACTCCCGAAGGAGCCCAAAATATCACCACGTGGATTCAACCTTTAGTCCTTTCATCTTATATATGACACTGCACTCCAAACCTCAAGAGTTTCAAAGTCTCGTACTCCCAAAGGGTCCACCCTTGCATGTGGTGACATATTAAACACAAAGGAAAGGATAGGTGGGTCCCAAGTACTGCACCCGCCAATCGAGCAAGTGAATAATGTGTGTCAGGGGGGTGACACACGACAAGTCATATATGACATGTGGCCCCTTCCATGGGTGACACACATCACATTCAAATGGGCACATAGGGTCTATGAAAGGTACAAATCAAGGTGACACATGGCATGTCAAACGTGGGTCCATGTCACCCTGGGCTACGTCAACGTGCCACGCTACTCTGAACTGATATCCTTCCAACAAAATTATATCTCATGGTTAAGATGTGTCCACATAGATCCTTTGATCTACGGCCTCAGTTACTTCATAACTTCGACGTTCGAGGGATCCACCATGTGACTTTGTCCTTGCTCTAGGAGTTCTCAATGCTTGATTGACCATGGTCTAGATCCGAAGGTAAGGAAAAGATCCATAGCATCCTCATATCTATGAATCCTTTCACTTCGCAAGTTCGACATTCAGGGTTTTACCTGCTCCTCACTCCTTTTCTTCCGGAGTAGGACTTCGATGAAGTGTCGTGCAAGAGTCCCTCCATTGGTTGATCAGACGATTAAGATGGGTCCTCAACAAACTCCCCAGATCCATGGCTCATATCAATTCGCAACTTCGACATTTGGGGGATTTGGTGTCATAACATTGTTGTTCTCTCAAATTGGTCAATGCCGTATTTACCTTGGCATAGATTCAATGGTCAGGGAAGGTCTCGAGAGCCCTCAAATCTACGACTCACACGAATTCAAGATCAATAAGTGGGTCAAGATTTAATGGTGGGATAGGTCCATTGGTCCTGGCTGGGGAAACCTTAATATGTCGGTCAACCTCATTGGTAACTGACCCAACAAGTTTCCTTCGGCTGATTTGAGAGTGGTAAGGAAATAACACCCTGGAGATCCGAACTCTCGGAGTTCTAAAGCCAGTGAAACTTGGCTCCTTTCGGGCATAGTGCAGGGTTCCTAGACCTTGGTCATACAAAATTTTGGAAAATCCTTGAGGCTACACGCTCAACACTTAGCCATGAATTGGTTAAGGCCATAGGAATGAGCCCTTCTTCATATAGGTGAAGGGTCTAAAGGAGGCACCCTCCTTCCACAAAGTTTGAACTTAACATTCCCATGAAGGTAAATTTGATAGGTTGGTAGGACTTATGTATTCCAGTTAAACCTACCCTAACTCTCTTGCAGACCCATGTCCCATAACTATCTAGATTCCAAGATGAGGAAAAAATAATACCATTCAGAATAATGGCTTCACAGAAAATAAATAAACATATCTACCTTAATCATTCAATACAAAATTTAGTCATAGACATGTAAAATCAATCACCATTTCCATTCTAGTACACAAAGTATGATAATACTTATTAGAAACCATAAATAGTGAAGTGAATGTTGAAAGGGGCGCATGTTTCCACCCAACCATAGGCACAACCACTCCTTAATGGATTTACCACTGGCCATCCCCTAGGTAGACCATGATGTGTTGAGAGAGACTCTTTATTCTTTCTCAACGACGATCAAGGACAAAGGTCACTCTCCTCCTCCCACAAGAACTTAGCAATTGGTTTTGTCTATACCAAGAAAGGGTACCTACAATGAGTACTTCCACAGTCACTCGTATTCTCTGCAGCCCTATTTATTATCTTGGACTGAAAACGATGCCCATAGCTTCTTGCACTCAGAACGAAATTGTTTCTCGGTTCCCTTCAGAACCCTCGAGATGCACACACTCTTCCCCTATATAAATACTATTCTCTTGACTCTACTTCCTCGCATATCTGCCTCTACCTATGAATCACCTCCTTTGTTTCTTTCCTCAACAAGATTGCATGGGTTCAAATCCCCACATTGTGGTAAATTCTGGAAGCCTTGCAGATGGGTACTCTGCCCCATATCCTCATTAACTCTTGAGAAATATTTTCTAGCTACCATCCTGACTGGTAATTCATTTCTGGGTCAAAGGACTGTTCTGGGTCTGAGAAATTAAATTCAGTAAGGTACTAGTTTGGTGGGGGTCATCTCAACCATTTATGGTTCCCCTCACCATATCTCTCATAGCATCATGATATATATTGGCAAACCCCCCTTTCAACAATTATGCAACACTATCCATTTTAATTAATAACATAAATATATACATTACCTTTTATAACAAAAAGGTTCATCAAATCCAACATTCACACATATTCAGTCTACCACTATCATTTGGAAAGTCATAGTTATATTTACAAGTTGAGGGAAACATGGGTATCAAAATCCCCTCCCCCTTAAAGGAACATTGTCCTCGATGTTATACCTACTAATGTTCTCTATATGTACATAAGTGAACAAAAATGGGTATGCTTGTTTCATGGAATCCTCCATTTCCCATGTAGCTTCATTTGGACCAAAGTGTTTCCATTGCACCTTGACCTATGCAATGGTTTTGTTCCTGAGTGTGATTTCCTTCCTATATATTATGCGATGTGGTTCTGCTAGGAAGTATCCCTCTGGTTCCACCTAAATCAAGAACAATCAATTATATGATTAGAATCATGTACATATTTCTTCAATAACAAAACATGGAAAACATTATGTGCCTTCAATGTGGGGAGAAGTGCTATTTTATATGATATAGGTCCCACTCTATCCAAAAATTCAAAGGGTCCACAATATCGAGGTGTCAACTTGACACATGCTCCCATTCTCAAGGAGATTTTCCTGGGTCTAACTCAGAGATACACATGATCCATTGCTTTGACCTCTCTAGGAGTCCTTTTTATTTCTACGTATATTTTTTGTCTATCCTGAGCCATTTTCATATTTTTTTTTACTTGAACTACTTGTTTTTCCATTTCTTTTAGCATGTCTAGCCCAATTGTAATTCTGTCTACTGGGTTATCCCAACTGATTGGAATCTTGCATTGTAGAGGGCCTCAAAAGGGCTCATCTTCAATGACTCTTAATATCCATTGTTGTAGGAAAATTCTACCAGTGGTAGGTAGTCTTCCCTATAAATGTGTTGAACTTGCATAGAATATATCTATCTAGAAAATACCACTCACATTTGCAGAGAGAAATTGAGAAAGAAGAAGCAACAAAGAAGAATGGAAGAATTCTCATTAACCTTGATGAATAATGAATAATTTACACATGATGTACTCTGTAAAACTAAACCAATGTGCACTGGAGGAGAATACAATGTGCCATATTGGTGGTCTAGAGTGATCTGGACACGCACCAATAGTTACAGGAGTAAACTGCTACCTAGTCTAGTCTCTCAGGCAGTTACGTGAGTGAACTGCCACCTAGCTGAGTTAACTAGTCTACTAGTCTTCAGTTAACTGACTGAACCATAGTGAATTGAGGAGGAGACCAGAGAATAATGGGTAATGTGATAGTCTAGTGATTATACCAAGGCTAATGCGAATTAGCTGGTGATGATCCCAATGTTGCATGGTGACAAAATCAATGCAGCATCTAGACTCCACTCAACTAGTCAAACTAAAGTGAAAAGTGAACAAAATATTCTCCCTAGAGGAATATTCTTCCTAAAATATAGGAGACTGGATAATGACTAATAAACAAGAAAAAACCTTAGGAAAAAGAAATCCTATATATGTGTGAAGTAACTCTAACACCCCCCCTGAACATCACTATGGTGAAAATAAAAAGAATGGGTCCCAACAACAAGGCCATGTTAGGTACCCAAATAGAAAATATACATTGAAATAAAGTCATGAAAGAGGGAAAAA
>SNQJ01S0111161.1:11624-23794 GCA_010110895.2 Picea sitchensis | reverse complement strand
TGGTAAGCATGTTCATTGATTCGTTTATATATGTAATTTTATTTGGCATACTTCATTTGGTGCAACTATATTTTTTACACTAACATGCTATGTATATGATAACATCTCGAGTCTTATAAAAAATGGGTATTATGGATGTAAATGTTATATACCTTCTATAAAGGCTAGGTCGTCCAACCACCTACAAAATTTGGTGTATGATTGTTCAAAGGTATTCCTCCCAAAAGATCACCCTTATAGAAGAGTTGCATCTACTTTCAATGGTAAACCATAGATAACCTGGAGACCTGAAATAATGAATCTGATAGATTGGAATAGGGCATATGAAACAAAGAAGGAGAAGGAAATGACATAATTGTTTCATTCAAATGGGAAACCTATGATCGATGATCCTAAATTTTTTGACACCTATGTTGAGAAAATTCTCATTGGGATGAAAATGAAATCTATATTTTATGAGCTTCCATATTGGGAGCATCTTAAGATTAGCCAGTTACTAGATCCCATGCATATATTCAAAAAAAAATCGTCTTCTTTATGGAGGCACATATCATGGAGTAAAATCAACACATTGGCTATTAGGAGAGATATATTGCTTTGAATACTAAAAAGAGACATTGACCAAGAAACGAAACAAGAGGAGAGGTTGTTCCCTCTTGGTCTTTTGAAGAAGGTGATGTCCCATGGATTTTGAAGAAAGATGATCTTTTTTTGGCGAAGGATGTATTATTGGATGTGAAGGCACCTTTTTTTTATATGTCGACTCTATGATGTTGATTCACTATAGACATGAATTTGTCGGGGTTGAAATCACATGAACATATGAACATTCTAAGGGTATGTATGTTGAATACATTATTCTTCTTCTATACTGATATCGGTAAAAATATGCTATGCACTCACATTTTTATGGAAATTAATGATGTGTGTGTCTATTTTTTAGTGTCATTATACTTTGTCATGTGTGGTTGTGTGAACCATGACTTCCCCCAGGACCTGCAACATGTCATATTCGAAATTATTTGCATTTGTATGTTGGATCACATCAAGGGAGATTCATATGGCTAGCATTCCACAGTAGTGTCGAGAGATAGCTGAGATTGTTTATATGTTTGAGAAGGAAATGCCCACGAGTTTTATGGACTTGCAGGTCCATCTTCTAATTCACCTACATGATGAGGTTGAATTAGCTAGGGTTCTCTCATGTCCTTGGATGTTCTTCTTAGAGAGGTACACGAAAAAATTGAAGGGTTTTGTTTGATAAAGAGAAAAATGGAAGGGCTTAATAACAGAGGGGTACATAGTATATGAGTCATTCTATTATGCCATTGAGTACATCAAGCAAATTGATGACACATAAGGGGCAATCATTTGAAACAACCTTTAAGATGAGGACAAAAGGGAAGGGGAGCTACTCCAAACGAATGGAAAAATGTGTTTGATAAAGAGTAATTCAATTATATTTTTTTAATTTAGTACAAATAAATTGTTTACATTGAAGTTGATAACATATATTTCATCCTATGCTATTTTTTTTGAATTATTTTATACATCAACAAATTTAGAAATTTTGGTGTCATCAATAAATTCGTTCTTTAAGTTGATAATATATATTTGATCTCATGTTATCCATTTTGATTTTTTGTATACATCAAGGAATTTAGAAATGGATGCCATCAATAAATTTGTTATTTACAATGCGACCATGGGTTCCATTGTATGAAGAGAAAAGAAGGAAACGGGACAGTGAATGAAAAACATTCATACGATTGAATGGTAGAAGTATGTTTTATCCTGATCATTTAAAAGAAAATATGTCCCAACAGTTGGGTGGCTGACTAGATACAAGATAAATATGTGGTGTCTAGTCGTAACCCGCGTGAAGAAGATTTGGATGAACTAAACATAGGGATCGGATGCAACAACTCTGTAATAAGCTCTATGAGTACCATGTTATATTTATAATATTGCACATTTGAATTGTAACACATATTATGTTGTATTAATGCTTCAGTTATTAGACATATGACACCACCCTTTGTTCACATTTTTATAGGTGCATTTCTTCCCATCTATGTGGGCATATGAACATCATTTTTTCATTGAGTATGATGATGTTGGACACATCACACAATATTGTGGAATGGAAGTCGAGTTCGACCAATCTAGTCTTGCTAGCCACCGTGATGAAAACCTGATAGAGGGGAAGTTAAGTTACATTGGAAAGATGCAAGAGATCATGTAAGTGGACTTCTTATCGTTTCAATATGTTATTTTTTGTTGCAAGTGGTGGGATACCTTTGATTAGAGAAATGTAAAAGAATATTGTGATAGTGGGATGATATGTATTAACTCTAAAACAATGTGGGTTGAAAGTAAGGAGCCTTATGTTTTCCCAAAACATTGCAACCAAGTGTTTTTGTACCCAGAGGTGTTGGATGGGGATTGGTGGTTCATATTGAGACATGATCTGAGATCTAAACATCTTTTTGAGAACAACAATGTTACAATGCCAAGCAAGGAAGATAATCAGAGTGATGACAATGAAGATTGATTTGTAAATGATTTGTTTGGACATTTATATTGTGGATGTGTCATTTTATTATGGGTATCTATAATGGAAAATTATGTTTTTTTCCTTCATTTTATAATTATGTTGGATATAAAAAGTTAACAACCATTTACAATCACCATATTGGAAATACATTAAATAGACGTACAAGCATAAGATGTGGTTTTGATGTATTTTTATTGTCATATTTATTATTTATTATAATAAATTTATGTTGTATTGTATTAAAATATGTTTATGTTAACATTTGAATGAATAAGCATTAATTGAGATATCATAAAGTTGGTGGTGTACAATAGTAAATATTTATTTTAAATTATATTTTATTTAACAAAAAATGAAGATATTGAAAAATATTCAAACCTCAAATTTTTTATTGTTTAAGAAAATCAAAATTCAAATAAATATTTACTTACTTTGATGAAACTTTTAAGGACAATTCCAACAAAATAATCGTGCAACATCTACAATACTTGTGGTGTTGGCATTACCAACTTTGATGACATTCCCCACCTTAACTAGTGCAACTATCATGACCTTCACCTATTTCATTCCATCGTTCGGTTTTATAATCATATAAATTTATATTAATAATTATTTTTGCATTCTCCTTGAAATATGTGCCAATATAGGAAGGACGTGAAAATTCTAAAAGATTATTTTTCTAGCCAGTCAGAATTAAAGAAAATTTTAATGATCCATACTTATTTAAAAGTATAGAAACCTTTGTCAATTTTACTAATTCTTAAAATACTAATTATAAAATGTCGGATTATATTATTTTTTAATAGAAGATTCATAAAGTCTATATTAGAGTAAAAAATTGTGAAACCATTACATCAAAAAGTGTATACATGAAAATGTATTATTATTCTCTATATTTATTATTTTAAATTTAGTTGAATAAGTTTCATATATTATAATAGTTGGATAATATAAATTAATAAAATATTTGGAAAAAATAAATATTAATAAAATATAATAATTGTGATTTTAATATACAATTATATTATAACTTTATTTTGTAATCTTTGAATAATAAAAATTAAAAAAAAAAATAACATTTAATTACATCATCATCATCATTAGTGAATAATTATGTTATAATGTTATTATTATAATATATGAAAAATACATAAACATTCAAATCACAATCATTTCACTCATCATATTTAAGTGTTTGTGTTCCCAAAGATGTGTAATCAACATATTGTATCTTATTGGACAACGAACAATTCACTTTGAACAACAGTTCAAAATTATATGGCATTAATGGTTATAACTTTTTGCAATCACAATCCAAATTAAATGCTTTCATAAAAGTAAAGTTAAATATTATATGACAACTGTAAATTTAAATGAGTGATACATATCAAATTTCACTTTAAAATAGAGAAATCATTAACAATGTTCATCATTAACATACTCATAATACAGTTTATGCTTTTATCACAAAAAAAAAAAAGATGGAACTGCATGAGCTCAAGCCTGCAACCCCGATCGCTCTAGAATTAGGGTTTCAGCCGTCGACCGCCCCCTGCCATGTCTTTTGGCTCGGGGGAGAGAGATCCTCCACAACCACCTCTGTCTCCCGACCTTGTTGCATTCTAGGCACTTATGTCATCGTACACAAAATCAGCAAAAGGAAACCCCCAGTCGTGTTTTGTTAAGAAACTTGATGAGATCCCGAAGGTCTTTGTTCATTCCCCCTCCTCTCGGTTGTTCACTCTGAGACTAGCTAGAAATGGCTTTATTAGACAGTTCATGGGACTCTGGCCTTCCCAAAGAGAAATGGTGCAATGGCTGGAGCAAAACTGGAAAAAAATGATAGAAGGGCAGTTGTCAACAACTTTCTATGGTAAGGGATTCTATGTCTTCCTCTTTGAAAATAAAGCTGATGGAGATTTGATTTTTAGAAATGGACCATACTTCAAGGGCACCAGTGGAATGTACCTAAATCAATGGACTCCATACTTCAACCCAGAAAATGGTATCCCCTATGTTGTCCTAGTCTGGGTCAGGATACCCTTCCTGCCTCTCCATTGTTGGAATGATGAAACCATTAAAAACATTGGAAACGCACTGGGAAGGTTCATCGATCAGTCTGAACCTAAATATGGACTATAATCATGTGCTCATCTCTGTGTAGAAGTAGATCTAGAAAAAGGACTTCCAGAGGCAATCCAACTAACCCTGGATGGGCGGTCATATATTCAAATAGTAGACTACAAGAAACTCCCATTTAAATGCAAAGCATGCCATGAGTATGGAAATTTCTCCAAAAAATGTCCCAAGGCAACACTAGAAAAATCTGAGAACAAAGTGCCAGAGCAATGACAACCAACCAAAAGAAATAAAGTGACAAATAAATCAGGAGCTCATCAGCAGGAAAGGAAAACCAACACTAGGCCCCCCTCACCAATCAAGGGGAAATCACAGATGCAAAACAATAATGAAGAAGAAAGCAACAAAAATAGGTATGATCCTCTTGAGAACCTAGAAGCAGAAATGGTCAACTCGAAAGAAAACACAGAAGAAATTCAGAGTCAGCAAATCCCAGATCCAAACCCTCCATCGCCTCAAATCGATCCTGATGTCCCTCAGCTCTTGGATCCCTCCCGTGGGCTGGAGGATGAAATATAGGAGGACTCGGGGGAGGAATTGGATATGGAACTCCTAAAGAGTGCCAGGTCCTCGAAATAAGGAAGGAAAACCAATAGAAACAGAAGGGAAAAAGATACAAACCAAGACAAAGAACTAGGAACCCAACCAACATTGGAAGAAGTCCTCAAAAAAGAAGGGAAGAGTGGAAAATCTCCAACAACAAAAGGACAATCTCAACCCATGAAAGGGGGGGAAACAAAACATGACAGTAAATAATGAAGGTATTCTCCTAGAATTGTAGGGGAATGGGACAAAGAGAAAAAAAAAAAAGCGATGGGAAATTTAATCAAAACAGAGAGACCCCATATCCTCCTAATTCAGGAGACCAAAATGGAGGGTTCTTAAGCCTTGCAAAAAATGAAACAAATCTAGAAAGCAAGTAGTGGAATAGCTCTAAATGCTAGAGGAGCGTCAGGAGGGATTTGCATAGTCTGGAATACTAAAATCTTCAGAGAAGAACAAAAGTTGGAATCTTCACACTGGATGTTGGTGCATCTCAAGCATCTACAATCAGGTATCATCTATCATATCTGTAATGTTTATATGCCTAATAACTATTGGGGAAAAATAGAATGTTGGGAATCCGTAATGAAAATCAAAGAGACTGGAATACACAATAATTGAATTATAGCATGAGACTTCAACACAACTCTACACCAAGGGGAAAAAAAGGAGGCTCTATAGTAAGGGACCCATTCAGGGAACATTTGGAAGATCTAATCTCAGAGTTGGATCTATTTGATGTTCATCCTTCTAAAGGGGAATTCACTTAGAGCAATAAAATATTAGGGGTGGGATACATTGCAGCCAGATTATACCACTTTCTCATCCATAGCTCTCTCCTCCTTCTCCCTCTCAACATTTCCTCCCAAATTGTTCCTTGGGGAATCTCAAATCATGGCCCAATAGCTCTCTCCTTTGACAAAGCAGAAAACTTGGGACCCATTCCCTTCAAATTCAATCCCCTTTGGATGGATTCTCTGGAATTCCTCCCCCTAATCACCTTTGTTTGGTCAATATGGGTGGATGGAACCCCGATCTATATCTGGGAACAAAAAATCAAAAAGGTCAAGAAAGCAATCAAATATTGGGTTAAAGCCTCTTCCCACAATACAAGAGAAGAAATTGAAAGGTGAAAAAAGTAGCTAGAAGATACTCAAGATGAAATGGATTCAAATATCATTCACAACAGACATTTAGTACAGGAGAAAGAACATTTTCAAAATTATATGAGAGTGCTCCACAATGAAGAAAATGAGTGGAGACTCAAATCTTGAGCCCTGTGGCTTCAAGCAGGGGGCAAAAATACCTCTTTCTTTCATAAGAAAGACAAATCTAGACAACACAGAAACACGGTGGAGGAAATAAAAACAACCTCAGGAATGAGAATCAACTTCTTTGAGGAGATTAAAAAAGCAGCTTCCTCCCACTTTGGAAAACTTTACACACGGGAAGGTGATGACAACAAATAGCAGAGTTTAAAATTCATAGAACACATCCCGCAAATGATAAAGGAAGAAGATAATAACGAGTCAACCAAGGTGGTCACAGGGGAGGAAGTCAAAGAAGTATTATATCAGTTCGATCTTGAAAAATCCTCTGAGCCTAACAGATTCACTTTACAATTTTACAGGAAGTGCTGGGAAATAATAAAAAAAGACATGATTTGTATGATAAAATATGTCCAAACAACCTTCAAGATAGGAGCCGCAACCAACACCTCCTTTTTAGCCCTAATTCCTAAGGGCAAAAATGCCAGTTCCTTTGATCGCTTTCGCCCAATCTCTCTTTGTAATGTCTCTTACAAAATCTTAGCAAAAATCATAGTAGATGGGTTAAAACATCTGCTTCCACATCTCATACTTCCCAATCAAGGGGGATTCGTGGAAAAAAGACAAATTTGGGAAAATATAATTCTAGTGCAAGAAGCAATCCACACCAGTGTCACTAACAAATAGAAAGGGATGATAATCAAAATTGATATGTCAAATGCCTTTGATCAAGTAAAGCATGAGTTTCTCTATGAAGTCTTAAAGAGATTTTGTTTCAATCACTCCTTCATCTCATGGATTGGGGCATGCATTTCGACCCCCTGGATAGCCCCCCCTAATAAATGGGCACCCAGCACCATTTTTCCAAGCCATAAGAGGACTACGACAAGGATGTTTTCTTTCTCCAATGTTGTATGTTATTATGGAAGAAACACTAAACAGAAGACTGGAGCATGAAAGAGCTACTGGAAACATCTTAGTTATGAAAATAGAAAGGGGAGTAAGAAGAATAAACAACTCTTAGTTTGTTAATGACACTCTTCTGCTAGGAGGAACCTCTCAAATTATGGCTAGCAAATTCAAACTAGTTCTTGACCAATATGAAGCAGCTTCTGGGGGTGTCATAAACACGCACAAAAGTCAAATTTATGCTTGGAACACGAAAGCGAGTATAATGGTTAGAATTTCAAATATTCTATAGTTCTCCTCTTCTATAGATTGGAAGTAATTCAAGTATCTTGGCAGTCCTATCAATATAAAGGCCCTGTCCGAGAAGGCTTGGCAAGTGATTCTCCAAAAGCTCAAGGATCAATTTGAAGTTTGGGGAGAAACCTGGTTGAATCTAGCTGGAAGGGTGGTCATAATAAAATCAGTCTTATCTTTGTTTCCAATCTTTCAATTCTCATCCCTCCATGCTCGGGTGGGAATAAAAAATGAAATGGTCAAACTAATCAGAAAATTCCTTTAGCAAGGGGGAAAAGATAAGGGGAAAAAACTCCATATGGTCAACTGGTCTACTGTTTGTGCCCCAAAATAAAATGGAGGCCTAGGGATCCAAGATCTGGAAAATATCAACATATCCCTAGGGGGAAACCCAATATGGCGCTTAATCACTGGAGGTAAATAATGGTGGAAAAAGGAAATCTGCTACAAATATTTGTCAAAAAATCGAAAGAGGTGCATGGAAATAACCACATTCAATCACTTAGGTTCCCTTATCTGGAAGCTCATCCATGCCTCCATGTCACTCATACAAAATCACCTCATATGGAGCCCAGGGAATGGTAAAGAAATCAAAATTTGGGAAGACCAATACTCAGATAAGGGAAAATTGCCCTGTATCTCCTCTCTAGACCCCCTTAGAATTTGGATAAACTATAAGGGGGAAAGCACTCTCTATGATATCTCTGAGTGGAATAGCAATGGAACTTGGAAAAACTGGAACTTGGGAGAGGTCCCTCCTTTCCTGCTCAATGAGTCTCATCAATTCCTCATGATCGTAAATGGATTTTCCCTAGTTCATCTCAATCATAATGATAGTAGGGACTGGGGAGAAGCAGTATACTCTGTAAGGATGGGATATAAAAATCTCCTCCACGACAATGATCTCCCAAAAAAATCAGCAATATGGAAAGAAATTTGGAATTCAGATGGTCTACCCAAGATTAATATTTTTGGTTGGCAATTAGCTCACAACAAGCTCCTAACAGAGGAAAATCTGCTCAAAAGAGGATATATGGGACCCTTCATATGTTCTCTTTGCAATAAAGACTTTGAAAGCACTAGACATCTTTTCCTAAGTTTCAATTTCGCCAAACAAGTGATGCACATTATCTATTCAGAGCTAACTCCTCAAATTTCTTAGTCGACAAGTTGTAGAAGTCTGATCGAAAAATGGAGTAAATCATACAAAGGCTCCCTCATTAAAAAACCAATCTTTAGCCCTGCTTGGAAGGCCTCGATAAAATATGTGTGCTGGCAAATGTGGCTGGCAAGAAATAAAATCATTTTCAAGGAGAAGCTAGTTTCCCCCTCCCCCCATAGTCGCAGCCCATGTGATTGGTCAACTGGGTGAGTTCCTCTCCTTCTGAAATATCAAAGCTCAAGCAGGTCTTCCTTTGATAGAAGAAGAAGAAAAGTCGTTGGTGAAAATAAACCTACCCACCATTCATTCCTCAATTTTGCCACAAAAATCATGCTAGCAGCTTCATTATTCTCAACAAGACTTCAATAAATGGCTAAATCCTCAAGACAGTCATGTTCTATGTTTCAATGGTGCATCAAAGGGAAACCCAGGGGAGGCAGGTGCGGGAGGGGTTTTTTACAACCCTAGAGGAAAAATAATGCTAAACTACTCCTGGAATCTGGGTGTAACCACCAACAACATGGCAAAGGCTTATGTGATGTATCAAGGAGTGATCCTAGCTCAGGAATGAAAACTCAACAACATTATCATAATAGGGGACTCAAAAAACATAATTTGGCACTTCGTCAAGGGGACAGGCCCAAAGAAATCAAAGCTTAAAAGAATCATTGAGAGGATCAGAGAAATATTGTCCTCATTTCAAGCCTCCTTCTACCATGTCCCACGTGCTAACAACACAGAAGTGGATGAACAGCTGCATTTATCAATTGGAAAGGCCCCAGGTCATATGGAAATGTTGGGCATGCACCTTTTCTCATCCCCTCCCTTAATGAACCATCCACCTCTCATCATCACTCCACCTGGCATCAGTCTACCCGCAGCACAATAGTTGGTTGAGGCATGTAGTAAGTTGAGTGTCATGTATGGGGAGGATTTTTACACGCATATCATATGGCCCGTGGGAACCTGCACTCAACAAGATGACAATATGGATATTTCGGAACACTCTGTGTTCCTCCTCCGTGGGAACTCATCGTACCCAACCCTCCACACTCGCACAATAGCCTGCAACATCACCTCCACCATAACTTCACTTGAGGTGAGGATAATTGAATGGAAATCAGTCATGATTCAGCGCAAGGGAATGCAGGCAGTACATGTCACCACAATGCTTGAAAGGCATTCAAATTGTGAGATTGCACGACATTCATGCATCAATATTTTAGCCAGTGGAGGTAAATTGGAAGGCAAGCTCTCGACCCACTGCCACAGTCGGCCACACCGAAACTCTGCAGATTGGAATTTCATATGGAAAGGGGAATTACAGCGCCTAATAAGTATAGGAGTATGCAATTGCTCCAAAATCAAAGGGATAACCCAAGGTAAAGTCGTGAGCACCAGCAGCAAAGGAGGCAACTTTGACAGAGGAAGCATCGACAGACGCACCATCGATAGAGGCAGCACCAAAGGCAGCTCTGACAGAGGCAACATCGATAGAGGCAGCACCAGAGGCAATATCGACATAGGCAGCATCATTGATTGGGTTGGAGGTAATTTCCTAGCAATCATAGTCGGTCTAATTGCAAAAATGGCTCAGTGTTCAGCTCATGAAAGACCAGAGGAAGAGCTGGTGGATGATAATTTATCCACCACCCAACAGCTAGCTCTCGGTCTTGACTCCCACATCTCCACTCTCACCTTCACACTGGACACTCTATCCCATCACCACACATTAATAAATCAGTTACAGGATGAAGTTGAATTTCTCAAACGCTAAGGGGAGAACATGGACGCAAAGCTGGAAGCCAGGCCACCAAACTCACTGTCACAAAGCTAGAATGAGGAAACAGGAAGGAGAGAAGACCCCACACTGCCTGATCTGAACGTAGCACTAGAGCCCCCTCTAGAGAAAGACCGAGTCTAAAGAAGATCAGTAAGACACTCCTCAGTTTTGTAAAAATGGCATAATTAAATCTATCACAAGACAGTTTTAGGATAGAAATGAAAAGCTTTGTTTTCAAGTGAAGTAGAATTAAATCTAGACTCAGCTTTGTAAGCCTTTTTGTGGAAATTTTGTAGCTGGTATCTCTTCCACCAGCACCCTCATCTATAATATGCGACATCGGTCGTGCCTTTTATATATATAAAAATTTTAGTTTCTGTAAAAAAAAATGCATACTCATAATACATTTTATAAATCAAACAACAACAACCACAACATTATGTGAAAAACATAATATACATGAGAAATATATGTGTGTGTGTGTGTGTGTGTGTGTGTGTGTGTGTGTGTGTGAATATACATGTTAAACATGTTGATATTATGGTAGTTGCAGGAGGTATTATCCTCCACTTGCAACCTTTGATGAGACTAGAATATTTCGGGAAGCAAGAGAAACCCTAAAGCTTTGGATAATAACCCTAGAAGACAAGTCAGCATAATAGAATAATTAATATTGAGTTATTATCCCCTGGGAAGAGAAGTTGGCCCAATCAGTTAAGATGGAACAGTATAAATACTTGGCGCTAGAGCTTATTTGTCACTTACTCACTCACAACTACATAATACCAGTGGTGCGCAAGTTTGGAAAGGAGTTGCTGCTGCAGGTGCTGCAACTGGCATTTCAGTTTTTGTCTTGGACTTTGGTTATATTTGCTTGGTGTGCTAGCCTTGGCTGGCTATTGATTTGCTATCATAATTATTCTCTTTATTAAGGTTAAGGTGCTCGAGGGTGGTCGTTGTGCCTATGTGTAACATCCATCTAGGATGTTTAAAAAATTAATCTTTCATTAAATACATACACAATAACAACATTGTTTTAGCATAATTTCATTGATTTTCATTTACACCATTCTTCTACATTTTCTCAATGACAAATCTAGTTAACATGATGAAATAAGTAATATGTTAACTCTATGATTTAGAACTTAAAACAAAAGAATATAAAAAAAATATCAATAACCAAATACCACCGAAAAATACCTCCTCCTTAGCTTGTCGAAGCTCATCGATTGTAATGTAGTCCTCAGCGTTTCCAAGCATTTTTTTTTCTCTTTCCAAGAGTGAAACAATGAAATCTTCCATGCCAACTAGGAGCCTAGCCGACTTCCTAGCTCCAAGAAACCTTTCGGTTTCTTGGCCCTCCGTGCCCATCACTCCAAGAACAGCAAAGCACAATGCTCAAAGAAAATCATCATAAGAAATATATCTTACAAAGATTTCACAACCTCTCCTCATGCTCAAACTTCCCAATGCCCCTTCCTCACCACTTCTCCTCCCTATTTATCAAGTTTCCAT
>SNQJ01S0111159.1:24719-38681 GCA_010110895.2 Picea sitchensis | reverse complement strand
TTAATGTTATTTTAAGAAATAATTATTGTTTAGCTAATCTTTTAGGACAGTTAGATTATTAAATTAATTATAATTAATAATCATATACATCTATTTAAGCAGGGTCGTTACATCTTTCAATCAAGTAGGGGTTTGTGACAAGGATGCCCTCTATCCCCTTCATTATACATTATAATGGTAGGTTCTCTTAGCAAAAAACTGGAATATGAAAGGAGAATGGGGAGGCTTCTAGGGATGGATATGGCAAGAGAAGTAAATGGAATCAATCACAAGCAATTTTCTGATGACACACTCCTTTTAGGGGTTGCATCATCGATTATTGCTAAGAGATTTAAAGTTTTTTTGGAAAGTTTTATACCAGTTTTAGGTTGAGAGGTTAATTGTACCAAAAGGCAAATATATGGCTGGAATATCTCAGTATCCCTTTCATAAACTATTTCTAGAATTTTGGGTTTCCCCATTGTTGGAAAATAGTCCTTCTTCAAATACGTGGGTATGCTAATCTCTCTCAAGTCTCCTACTTCTCAAATCTGGCAAGAGGTTCTTAGCAAAATGAAGACTTGTACTCTCTAGTGTGGTGCAAGGTGGCTCAATCTTACAGGTAAAATAATTTTAATAAAATTACTCCTTTCTTCCTTAACCATATTTCAAGGTGAAACTATTTTGGCTCCTGAAGGGGTTGTTGATCAAATATCCAAGATAATTAGGCACTTTCTTTGGGAAGGAGGGGAAACCAACTCAAAAAATTTTGACCTCGTTAACTAGTCAATAATATGTCTACCTATAAATAGAGGAGGTCTAGCTATCAGTGATACAGGTCAATATCGGTGAAAACCCACCTCTTCTAGCTGGTTCACATACAAATTTCATCTTGGTAGTTACGTCTTTTTAGCTTGGCATTTGTTTTCTAGATTTTTGGGTCTTAAACTTCCAGGGTCGTTTTGAGGCCCTAAAAAACGTTTTTGGGCCCACCACAGTCACACCTTACATATAGGTAGAGTGTGATGACATAATGTGTAGTCCTCAGAGAGACCTTTCCAACGATATACCATGCACCTAAAACGAAGATCATATGCAAAATTTACGACCCTGGGAAGTTGATGTACCAACTTACCCCAATGGGGTCCACATGAATTTTGGCGCTTCATCTCCTAGGGTTAGGTTTTTGGATGTCTATGGTTTTGGAATTCATGTTTGATGTAAAAAGGCCTTTGGAGCCTCATTGTACTTATCTTCTTGCGAATGAGCACAGCCATCACATCTCTTCTCATAGATAAGATGCCACCATTCTAACAAGCTTGTTTCAGTCTACATTTTTACAGTTTCAACATATTTCTTTATAGAAGTCAAGTTTTAATGTATCTATGTTATTATTCACTATATCTCCATGTTGATATTACAGAACCGTGTTTTCATTTTGTTCCTCTCATAAATTCAGATCAGTGGTATCAAAGCGTTCTGCTCTTCATTTGTTTCTCTGTGCATGTTCCTAAAAAGGTCAGGGTATAAGAAGTTGGGACTCAAACTGGTTGAGCCTTTGCAATATTGGCCTCATGGAACTTGACGAATGCCCATGGGGGAATATAAGAGAAATGATGGGGCATGAGATCCCTTTAAACTATTTCTTAAGGAATCCCTCTCGTGACAAAGGAACAAGATGATGGATAACTCTGCACAACTCTTTTGATGACTGCCATTAGGCGATGCATCTACCTCAAGCAGAGGCACCACCCCATTCAAGGTACATATCAACTTTTATATTCATATATTTGAAGGTCTAATAGAAACAGACGTTGTAGAAAAATGTTTAAACCTTCTAGAAGGGTATTTTTCTGTCCACAATTTTTTCAATAGAGAAAATATTACTTTTGCACTCCTAAAGGTCGTCCCCCATGTCAAAGATTGGTGGGATACTTTCTATGGGAAAAAGGAAACAAAGGGATCTAAATTATTTGTAGTTTCAACCACTTGGGGTTCCTTCAAAGATGATGTTAAGGAACAATACAACCCTGTCAGAATTTATGATGACTTATATACAAGTTGGACCACACTACGACATGAAAGGGACCAAACAGTGCCAGAGTTCACGAACGTCTTCCATACCTTGCACACCAATTTGGGTATAAAATACTCTGAGTGAAATATGGTACTCAAGTATTGGGATAGTCTGTATAGATGCATCCATAAAGAAATGGATTTTCTAGACATTTCATCCTTGGGCGCGACCTATCAATATGAAGTCAAAATCGAGCATAAGATTAAATAGAAGATGTGTCAGTTTGGGTCTACAATCCCCTCACAAAAGAAGCAGGGAAAAGGCGGCACAAACCTGAAAAACAAAGGGCAGAGCAAGGATGGAAATCCTTAGGACAAACATTCTAAACCTTAATCAAAGAAGGACAATGGGAATACAAATAAAGACACTAGTAAATGGTGTGAGTTCCATAAGAGCCCCTGGCATAACACTGTTGAATACTTCTCAAATAAGTCATTGGTGGTTGAGGTGAAAGCCTTTGAATAAGATGTAAGCTATGACTCTGAGTCTGAACCAAAAAAAGTAAGATGGATCATCGATGCAAAACCCAGTTCCACCATTTCTACCACCACCAAGGTCAAACCCGATGAACATGATGAAACTGAGGAAGGTGAGAACATATTTCATTCACATATGTGGGTGGAGGGTACTCCACTACACTTCATTGTTGATAGAGGTAGCTAGAATAACCTCATCTCAGTAGAGGTATTCAAGTGGTTGGACCTGTCGACATCACCACACTTGCAACTGTACACCATCACATGGCTCCACCAAGGGAGCAATCTCTGCGTCAAGAAACAATGTGGCCTGACCTACCACATCAAGCCCTTAAATGATGAGGTATTGTGTGATGTCACCCCCTTGAAGTTTGTGATGCTCTTTTGGGCCAAATTATTTATGGAAATGTCATGCTATATATGAGTCTAGGCCTCGTAGTGTTATTATAACTTTTGACAGGAAATTATACAGGATACTAGAGGTAGTCCCATCTACCACCATTTTCTTGATCTCTACCAAGCAATGCAAGAAGGTCATCTCTCAGATCAAGGAGTTTTTATTCTTCATGATTCACGCTCAAAGTGAGCAAAAGGTTGCAACCACATCCATGGCCTTTGCGAAAAGTCTCTCCATGCAACAGAAGCAAATGGATAACGTCATGGAGGAATACAAAGACATCTTCTCCTCACCCATTGGGTACCTATGCACTATCAAGTCAAGCACTCAATCAATATGACCCCCGACACACTGTTACCCAATGGGTTAGTCTATCACCACTCTCTATCAGAAAATGAGGAAATCAAGTGCCAGATTCAAGAGTTTCTAAAAAAGGTGAGAATCCTCCCAATCTCATCACCTTGTGGAAGCCCAATCGTGCTTGTGTAGAATAAATATGGGTGACGACTTTGCATTGATTATTGGGCCCTAAATAAAAACATAGTCAGGAACCGATACCCAATTCCTCGAATTGACGTTCTCCTTGACTAACTCAAGGGTTCCAAATACTCCAGTAAGATTGATTTGAAGTCTATCTACCACTAGGTCCCAATAGAGCAGATTGATGTATGCAAGATTGCCTTCAAGTCCAAACAAGGCATTTTTGAATGGTTGGTCATGCCCTTTGGCTTGACAAGTTCCCTAGAAAATTTCATGAGGATGATGGATGATATATTGTGGCCTTTCACCAATTCTCTTATGGTGGTGTATTTGGATGAAATCCTCATCTTTATCAATAATTGAGAGGAACACTTGCAACACATTCAATGGGTTTTACACACTCTACGACAACACAAGCTATATGCAAATTTGGAAAAATGCTCCTTCGACATGAACAGGGTCCATTAACTAGGCTAAATTGTGAATGAGCATGGGGTGCATGTCTATCTAGCCAAGATCAAGGTAATCCGTGACTGGCCAACCCCGACTACACTCACTGATCTTTGGATATTCTTAGGCGTTGCCAATTTCTATCATAGGTTCATGTTGGGATTATCCCAAATTGCATGGGCCCTTATCCAAGTGACCAAGGATGGTGGTAAGGAAAAATTCATGTGGGGCCAGCTGCAATATAAAGTGTTCGATGATTTGAAGTAGTACTTGTTCTCATCCCTAGTGCTCTCATTACCTAACCTGCAACAACCTTTTGAGATTGAGACATATGCCTCATACTATGCTGTGGTCGTATTTCTCACTCAACATGGACATCCCATGGCCTATCATAGTGAGACACTATAATATATTGTGTGTAAGTACCCCACTTATGAAAAAGAAATATACTCCATTGTACAAGGATACCACCAATGGAGGCATTGCATTCTTGGGAAGGAGACAATCATCCACACTGATCATAAGCTTCTGTAGTTCATGCAGAGACAAGGAAAATTACAGAATGACTTCCATTAGAATTGGTCCACATACTTGAAGTAGTTCCATATCAACATCAAGTATAAGACATGGAGCACCAACTGCGTCGCTGAATGCCTCAACCAACCTCCAATTGTCGCACTAACCACGATGCTACACTATTGTGAACATGAGACATCCAGATGGCCCGAACTCTACGAGTGAGAACCTGGCTTCACAACTACTTACCAGATGATGGGCAAAAACACAATTGTCATTGATTTTCATCTATAGGGTGGGTTGTTGTGCCATCTAGGACATATCTGCGTTCCATCAAGTGAGCAAGTGACGCTGATTTGGGAAGCTCAGTACAGTTAGGTGGCATAACACTTCCGTGTAGAGAAGATAGTGGTAGTGCTACAACAACATTTCTATAAGCCAAAAATATGACATGATGTCAGCAAGTATATCAGGTATTGCGCGACCTGTGCCATTTCCAAACCGACCATTAAGAAACAAGGCATGTACACCCATCTGCCTACTCCCGACAAGCCCTGGGAATCCATCTTGATGGACTACATGTCGGGCCTTTATTCAGACAAGCAGGGAAATGACTGTGTTTATGTGGTTGTTGATTGATTTTCCAAGATGGATATTTTGGTCACCTACAAGAAGAGCATCACAATAGAGGCCACTACTAAGCTCTTCTTCAAATGAGTGTGGGTACATTTTGGGATACCACAAACCATCATCTCTGATCAAGACAGTCGATTCCTCAACCTCTAGTCATGGTTGGAAACCATGCTCACCAAATCCATGACCTTCCACCCCCAAAGGAATGGCCAAACCAAGTCTTCCTTACATTCAACACAATTACAACAGAGCCATATGTAACTCAAATGGCCACATCCTCTTTTAGGTGGGGATGGAATTTCAACCAATGGGCCCCATGTATGTTGCACTATCCCTTGCATCCACACAAGAAAAATCATCCCATGTGTAAACTGAAGCTGACAAAGCCACTCAGTTCATTGAACGAATCCATCACATCCACCAACAGGTTCAGGATATTTTGCATAAGTCCAATGCCAAATACAAGCAATGCCATGATCAACACTGGGTGCCACACAAGTTTCAGGTGGGAGATAAAGTTTGGTTGCACTTGCAGAAATAACGCCTTATAGGACCCCATCAGAAGCTTCATCCACTCTACTATGGACCTTACACCATAACCAAGGTTGTGGGTGATAATTATTTTGAGCTCAACATTCTTCCCTTCCTTGGCTTGCACCTAGTGTTTAATGTCTACCTCCTTCGGGCATACTTTCCACCCTTATTGGACACCTCAGAGATAGAAGAACAATTGACACCAACATAGTTCAACCCTAACTACATGGAACATGCATCCATTGATCATATCATGGAAACACATGTCAAGGGAACTTTCCAAAAGAAGCTTCAACTTTATCGGGTTGTCAAAGTGGGGCAACTCTTGCACCAAGGAAAGTGGCTCACTCGAGTCCAAATTCAACAGAAGGTTCCTCATATAATGGAGGAAATCAATACAATGGATACCATTTCTTCCTAAGGAGGGAGGATTGGTCCAAGTGGATATCAGTGGCCACCCACCTCTTCCAACTATCTCACATACAACTTTCATCTTGGTAGTTATGTCTTTTTATCTTGGCATTTTTTTCTATCTTTTTGGGTCCTAAACTTCTAGGGTCGTTTTGTGGCCCTAAAAAACATTTTTTGGGCCCGCCATAGTCATATCATAATTTTTTTTAGAGTGTGACAACATAATGTGTATTCCTTGGATATACCTTTCCAACGAGATATCGTGCGCCTAAAACATAGATTGTATGCAAAAGTTACGACACCGGGAAGTTGATGTACCAACTTACCCCAATGGGGCCCACATGACTTTTGGCACTTCATCTCCTAGGTTTGGGTTTTTGGATTTCTAGGGTTTCGGCATTCATATTTTATGTAAAAATTCCTTTGGCTCCTCATTGTACTCATCTTCTTTTGAATGAGTGTTTCCATCACATCCCTTCTCAGAGATAAGCTGCCAGCATTCTAGCAAGCTTGTTTCAGTTTGCAATTTTATAGTTTCAACATATTTCTTAATAAAATTCAAGTTTTACTGTATCTCTACTATTATTCACTATATCTCTATGTTAATATTATAGATCTAATTTTTCATTTTGTTCCACTCATAAATCTAGATCAATCACAGGCTCCTCACTCATGAATTTAGCTCTGGGTGAAAAATTTGTGTGGAGACTGATATCTGGGAAAAATGAATGGTGGGGAAGTGTTCTTCTCTCCAAATACTTGAACACTCTATACTTCGATGCCTTGATGTCCCTCTATCAAATTTCAAAGGGTCTCCCATTTGGAATCTCATCAAAACAAAAAATCCTCTCATTGAATACCAATTATCATGGCTACCAGGGAACAATAATACTATAAGTTTATGATCTGATAATATAATGGGGAAACTACCTCTGAACTCTCATGAGGAAATGCAAGAGATAAAAGAATGGGGAATTAGAAATGACATCGAAAAATTATCATACCTCTCAGTTTGGTCAGAAAATGGTAAATGACAAGACTGGAAACAAATTCTCCCCCGGAGCATTTAAGCCCCGCTACCAACAATATTTTTAATCTCTTGGCGGGCTGTGCTCTGATTAACTCCGGGATAGATGATGAACGGTGTCAGGGATGAGAAAGATACTCATTCAAATATGTATTTGGAAAAATTCACAAGGATACCCCTATTCCATTAAAATCTAAATTTTGGGTGCAATTTTGGCACTTTGATTCCCTTTGCAAGATCAGTGACTTATGTTGGGTTATGGTCCATGGAAAGTTGTTAACTGTTGATAACTTACAAAAAAGAATAATTGTTGGTCCTTCAATGTGTGTACTATGTAAATTAAGTAGTGAAACCGGTCACCATCTCTTTTTCGATTGCACCTTCTCCAAGAAGGTTTTGGATTTAACATACAAAAATGTCCATTCCAGGCACTCTCCTCCCACCAACTGGACCAAAATGATATTACATTGGAGGTAGAGATACCCAGGTATCTTTGCTAAAAATTATGTATTGGTCAGGCTTTGGAAAGATGTGCCCAAATTTATTTGCTGCGAAATTTGGCTAGCAAGGAACAAAGTAAATTTTTAGGACAAAAATGTCCCAAGTTTCATCATGTTGAATATTACCACAATATTTAACAACAAAATAGTGTGTTTGGATCTCTTTCCAAAAGATCCAAACATTTAGAGTCGAGAAAATTAAAAATGAATGACGAATTAATTCCCCAACTCCATCCTTGAGAAAATGCAGAGTATTTAAAAAATGTGGGTCAATATGACCCGACTATCACCATTGATCATGATTGTGTCACTAGATGGACACCTTACTCTCATTCGCCTCATCAAACTGGAAAAACCCACCACTTGTCACATGCATTCTTCAAGAAGCATGGAATTTTTTATTTGGCTTCTGGCTATCCTCTCACTTGCACTTGGGATTTCTCCTCGTACATTTTCTACGTCGTCTCTTCTGTACCATACCCCCTGCTCCCGTTTGTGGACGTTCATGGCCACATACATGCACACCAGTATCTCAGTGGTTGGGCATTTTCTAGATTCATTATGCCTCATTCCTTTGCACTCTGGTTTGATTTCCCTCCTCCATCTTCATCTTCAATGGTCTATCATTCTCTTCTCTAGTAGCAACAACCTCCCAACATATGTGTTGACGATTAAAATCGAAACGAGGAATCTCGCCCGAAAAGTATTGCTAAAGCCTATTGTTTAAACTATGCTAATGATATATAATACTAGTAGGTGGGACCCTCTTGTAGACAGGAGGCTCAGAGATAGTCTTATCACACATTTTATGCTGATGTTTCGATTCTTCTTATAGGGTTCTATATGGTTGATGATGCAATCTTGGTTTTGTTTGCGACATAATGGCAGATGGATAATGCATTTTATGTGATGATTCCATTATGCTAAGCTCTAAATTCCATGTTATGAGTGGCATATATTACTTTTGTTACATTTGATATTCTCACCAATGATCATGATTCATTACCTGTTACACCTGCACAAGACACATGTTAGTAACAACATGAAACAAGAGCAATGGAAATAAACTTATGGAAAAAAATTCAAGGAAAGGAACTATACTATACTATGTTAAGATGTTATGCGCAAATGAAATAAAAGGGAAGTTAGTATTAATCCTAACTAGCAATGTTAGTGGCTATACAAATTATATTGAGTTATATTGGGCACATTTGATATATGGTATGGTATGGTTTTTGGAAAAGGTTAATATGGATAGGGGTTGCATAATTGGCAAATAATATTTCTCAAGTTTCAATGTATGGAATTAATGGCATGGTTAATGGATGGTTTTTAGCTAGCTGTCGTGTACTACGAAACTGAATGTGAGGAAGATGAAAGCGACATGAAGTAAATCCATGTCACTCCATACTTCTCCCACTGGGCTGTCACCCTAGCATGGTTATTGTTTCATTTGGTTTCGCTGTGGTTAAGCTCCGAGATTCAATCCTGGAAAGAATTGCTTGACCAACTCACTCTTTTTAAAGCCATTGGTTACATGTATAGTTCTTTTCACCCATCCATGAATTTCGCTCTGTGTATGAAACAAACGATGTCTCGGTAATGTGTTGGTTTGTGTTTTCCTGAGATTGGCAACTGTGTAAACGTGTGGGTATTTTCTATGGAATGAATGTGTGTCTATTCGCTTGCAAATGGAAAGATTGATTTGTTGAAGTTGTGATTTCATTGGTTGTTCTGTGTGGTGGAAAATGTGATGGATATCTGTTGTTGTAAGTAGTTATGTGTATTTTATTGGAGGGTTTCTCTCTATTTAGCCTTGTTGGCTGCCTCCTCATAGTCATGGTAACCATGTCTGGTTGTATTCGATTGCTATGGGGTTGCTGTGTATGTTTTCAAACTACCTTTTTGGTCGCTGTGTATCTTCTAGAGCCTAGTCGTGGGCTTATTATTGTGATATTGGCATCAACACAGTTGGTTATGGGGTGGCCATTATGTGAAGAAGTATGCTTTATGGTTGTTGGTAATACCTGGGGTCTACAATTCCATTGGAATTGTTATAAATTGGTTCGGCTCTTGAGAAAAGCGTGAGGGTTATGCCTCTGTGCATTCTTGGTGTTTATTACTGTCCAGTGAGCAATCATTGCTCCTCTGCATCATTGCCTACCCTACCCGATGTTGAACTATCACACTATTACAGAAGCTGAGAGTTATAAAAGCCTTTTGTTCCACCGTGCTTGTTTCGAAGATTTTCTACCTACTGTTGATATGTTCAACCTCCAGTCTCCCGGTGTTTTGGTGACCAAGCAAAATCTTGATTATTTCTTGTGTTCATGGTTACAAAGCCCGATTTTTGATAACCCCAATGAGTCGCACTCTTGTCGGGTATCTTGTTGACTGTCATAAGTTGGTTGAATGGTTGTGACAGTTTCTTTGAGTATTGTCTCTTCTCTTTTTAATTGGGTTGTTGGAAAGTTTTAATTGGGGATGAGAATTGGTATCCAGTCAAGGGGCCACCTCCTTCTTTTATGCATTGGTTGTTGTGTTCCTACAACATGTTGTCAATTGTAGTTGGTGGCTGCTGTGTGTTTGATTAGTCCCAATCAAGATCATTACAAGTTGGGGGAAATGATGTCTGTGACTTGGTTGTTTACTGTGTATGGTTTATAGAGACATCGTGCATTTTTTTGTTTTATTGCACCATCAGAAATGAAGCACATATTTCGTAGTATGGTTTCGTTGCAAGTTTATTTGTTAATATTTTCAAAAGAATGAAATCGGGCAAGTTTTAAAAAGGTTCGTTCAAATCGGGAAAGACCCGTGTCTATGTTTGATTATGGAAATTACAAATTATGGGCAATGGTTGATATTATATAGAAATATATGTTGGACATAGATGAAGAAATGTGACTGTGTGTTACTTTTGATTTTGTTTAAATAAATGAAAAGAAACAAGTATTCTTTTAATAAGACCGTTGAAAGGCATAATGATTCTGAGTATGATTGTAGATTGTGTTGATTGTTTTTTTTTGAAGAATTGAATGTGGGACAATGAACAATTTTTGACACAGAGGAATTGTTAATTGGTATTGGTATCCTGGTATTGAATACATAGTTGTTTTTTATGCATTACTTAATTAGTTTTACGAACAATATCCATTCTTTTCCCTACCATTCTTTCACTTTTCTCACATTACAACTCACCTCGCCTTCCCATATTCACTATCCACTCCCTGTTCCTAAAATTTAATTATAGTTAAGATAAATTATGTATTATGATAGTTAAAGGGTCACACAAGGATGAATTACAATGATATATTATTTTGATTTACGATACAGCTGATTATTTGATGTTTGTGAGCAGTAATTATGATCTATTCCCCCTCATTTTAACAATTTTCGCTCGATACAATCCCTTACATATCCCAGAACCCTTGTTCACCCCTTTCTCATTGACAAGTATTAAATGATTTGTATGGATTGGATTGCATAAGTCTGATATGTTGCTGAGCCAAAATTTGTTTCATATTTAAAAGAGTTGTCATGTATGGTTGTTGAAGAAACTATTTGCTAATCAATAATTCATACATGAATAAGATTTTTCAATAGAGGTATCCATGTCCGGGGTAATAGAGGAACAAGAAATTGGAATAGGGGCCCTAGAAGGCCAAGGTTCTCTATACACTTTGATGCAGACTCGCAAGAGTTAGGCCAACTATTTCAAGCTAGATTTTTTAACTGGATTGGGCAAGGAGTGGTCCAACCTAGGCCTGGAAGGCCTCCCTTACAAGCCCCATAGGTCCCTGGTATCACAGTACCCCCTCATGTTTCACTACAACTTGAAATCCATGAAAATGACAAATGGCAAGAGATTGTCCACCTAGCAGTCTCCAAACATCGTGGCTGGCCTAACTTGTCTCTACCTACCCCTCCACTTGTTAATCAAATTGTCCAAGCTACTCTTGTCCACTCACTAGTACAGTCTTCCTATGCAAGAAAAAGGTTAAAAATCGAGGCCCACCATGATCCTAACAAAGGAAAAGCATATGCTTCCCCCTCCTCACCCTCAAATGACTCTGCCATATCCATGTCCTCCTGCATGCATTTGAGAGATGATTTCTCTCATGTGATCAGTGATATTAGGCCTAAAGGCTCCACACAGCCTAAGGAAAATTCAGAGAGATCAAAGGGTGACAAAAACAACAAGGGAAATATTTCCTCCTAGAGGGGAAAATATGGATTTTAAGTGTTTTTATTTATTGATTGTTGAGAACAGTTGACTTCTGAAATTTTGGACAACACACTATTTTTGGATATATGGGTAATATATTTTTGGAAATAATGTCAATTATCATTGATATAAATTGTCAAAATATGAAAGTGATGATGGGAGTCACAAGAAGGCATGTTTTGTTTGATTAACTAGTTGTGTTATGATTGTTAAGGAACTAAAGGGAGTGACAAGGGGTCCCACCTACTAGTTATTATTTATTAAAAACCCTTATTATGATTTTATTACTTTTCCTCCTTAACTAAAAAGTTAGTTGAGTTTTAGTTAACTTAACTAAATAAGTAGTTCAACTACTTCAACTAATTCTAATTGATTAAAGGCAAAATGAAAAGGAGGAACACGTGGAGAATAGAAGGAGAAGCATACTAAGGTCTTCTCTTTGAGTTTTGTTGAGATAATTCAGTTTTCATTCATTCTTTAATTCATTGGAAGCCTAATTCTCTTTTATGATAGCAGGGTCCTATTGTAGACAGTAAGATCCAAGGCTGAATTACATCATTCAAACACTTTTTTTTTTTTTTCCAGAGGTATTGATCTATCTTTGATAGTCTGTGTAGACTTGTCTGTTTGTGAATTAAATTTCATGATTGACAAAGGCTATTGTGCAGAGTCAAGTGGGAAACAATCTATGGCAAGCTGATCCAACTTTTAAATTTCATTTTTTTATTTTCTGTCAGAAGTTCTTTTGTATGGTTTTCATTGGGGACATCTAAGTTTGACTTTGGTCCAAAACTTCCTTAGGGAATTTTGTAAAGAGAATGGTTTTTTTGATAAATTGGAATGAAATAAACGATTACTTTATGTCTCATCTGTTTTGATTATTTAATTCAACATCTGTCATATTCATAATTCAAATGTCTTTACTTCTGTCTCTATATTTAATTAAACATCTGTTATATTCATAAAATTACATAAATAATGCAATTTCCAACAAGCTTTCATTTATAAAAAAAACCAGCCTAAGCACTTGTAATCAATACTTGTGAATTAGGATACAAATTTTGATGGCTATAAACATAGGGTGATATTCTTGTCTATCTTTCTTTAGCCAAGAAAGATCTGAAAATTCTTGAGTAGGATCATTTCATATCTTTTCCTCAACATTTATTTTGGCGACCATACTGGGGATATTTTCAATATCTCTTTGGTTGATTTTTATGCTTGATTATCATCGAATACATCTATTTTTCTGATATTGATTCTTTCACTATTTTATTTATTAATGACTGTACCTGTTGCAATGCAACCCAATATTGAGACCGGTCTTCAAGATCAGACCGACATTGCTTTGAATTTGTTTAACACCATTTTAGACACTGCTAATACTCAGGATGAGCTTAATCATTCATGGGAATCAATTGAACGAGACATTAGTGCCCAAGAACATTGGGAAGCTAGACGTAGACAACTTAGAAATCAACAATAACCTTCTTGTTCCTTCATATTTGACCTTCTTTTCATGTTCTTAGACCCTCATGTTTCTAGGAGAAGAAGAGGCTTATCACTTGAAATTAATCCTATTGCTGAAATAGGAAGAAGGAACGTTGTGCTATCTACCCAACAAAGTGCTCTAACGAGAACCTTGTCTGATTCATCCAGTTCATCCTTCTCTTCCTTACCTATCACCCACAAGATGGAATCTAGTGGTGGCTCTGGTGGCAATGGAAGTGCTTCCTCCTCTCAGTATTCATCTTCGTCAGTGATTGGTAGCTTATATAGCCACCATGTACTTGTCCAATCTACCACAAACCCCACCAAAGTCATTAAAAAATAAGGGATTTTTCAATTTGAAGAAGATGCTACAAACACACCATGGCATGTTTTCTCTCCTCTTAACCTAGCACATGCTACTTGTCCACTTCCTAAATTCAAAGAGCATATTTCTAGGTTTTCGGGGAATAACACTGTCACTAAAGATGAACATGGAATTTTCTAATGCCTGTCACAACATAGGAGCCAATGAAAATGATACTTTCATGCACTTATTTTTCAATTCATTGGAAGGAAAGGCTGTGACTGATTTCTTTGACCTTCCTTCTAATATTTTGTCTACTTAGGAGGAAGTATATTGGTTCAAATCCACCTATGTGTTGATACTGAGAGGGGGGTGAATCAATATCAAGTACAATTTAAAACCTTTTTCAACTTATACTTAAACCATTCAATTATATCCAATGAACAATGAACAATAGTA
>SNQJ01S0111159.1:6533-18052 GCA_010110895.2 Picea sitchensis | reverse complement strand
TTATTAAAATAATTTATTTTGTATTCACTTTGAATTATAGTACTCTAATCACTTCATTTTATTATTTACCTTCTAAAATCTCTTAAACCACTTTGACTACTTTGACCTTTTGGGGCTTCAAGCCAACATATGAGGGTCCTCCAACTTTGTAAGGCCATAACTCTCAAACCATGAGGAGTTATGTGATGTTCCTCATACCACTGGAAATGGAATGACATGAAATATCCATATAGAATAGTCTTACCTACAAACATATCAAAATTCATACCATTATACATCAAACAAACTTTGGTCTAGTACCCAAACCTGGGTTCTCCTATTTCACATGGCCATAACTCTCTAACTGTGAGGAGTTATGTGATGTTCCACATACCACCGAAAATGGAATGACATGTAATACCCATATAGAATAGTCTTACCTTAAAATATATTAAAACTCATAGCATTATACATCAAACAAACTTGGTTCCACTACCCAAACCTCTCATGTGCTACCAGACTTTCTCCAAGGGTTGACATCAATCACTAAGGGTTGCCATCAATCTACAATATCACTCTCCAATGGTTGACATCAATGAAAGACAACAATCCATACCAATTATCCATCAACCTAAGCCAACTGTCTCACAATATCCCCCTTTGGCATTGATGGCAACACCAACATTGATGGCGACACTTAGTCAAGATAACATTCATGCTTATACTCCTCATCAATGTTTCTATCTCTCCCCCTTTGACATCAATGGAAAAGGGTATATCCCTTTGGGGATGCTCCCCTTGACCGAACTCTCCTTTGGGATGCTCCCCTTGTCTACTTGCATTTTATTTTTCTTTGTGTTTATAATCCTTTGATTACTCTCTCTCCCTTCATATGAATAATATCTCTGTTACACATCAAAATTACTCAGTTCAATAGTGTCACAAGTGTCGTCATTACACGTGTTGTAAGTGTTTCATATTGTCCGCAAGTGTCACATATTAACCACAAGTGTCGCAAGTGTCACAAACATCATACTGCCATCTTACCTATGTCATGCATATAATGACATCATGAGGACACTTAAGACACCTCAAAGACTGGTTTTTAAGAGGATAAATCACTTGACAAGGAGTACAAGACTTTTGCCACTGAAAAAACTACTGAAAAAGGATTTTTGGAAGGGAGCACTCCCCTACCCACTGTCAGGGAGTGCCAGTGCTCCCTGGGCTTCTTTGAGGGATATTTGGAACGCTCTGTGCCCCTTTTTGAGGGAGAACTACCTTTTCTGAGTGAATTTTTGGTTTGTTGAGGAAAATCAGGGAAGAATCCCCTCAATCTCTGAAGTTGGTTGGATTTGAATATGATTTCAAGGCATGATCTTAGGCAAGATCCACAACTGAAGGGGAGGAATCCTCAAATTATCCCAAAGATATCTCAAGATTATATAAGGAGGCCTCCTCATGGTGAAAGCACATGAAAATATTGGAGGTATGAAACCTATGATCTCATAGGCAACATATAGAGAGAATGGAGATACCAAAATTATGATCTCATGAGTGTTATTGGAGAGATGGAGATTGAGAATTACACCAAACTTATGATGCCATAAGTGAGATGATATTGAAGCATAATCAATGTAGATTACTTGAGCAAAGGGGTTGGACAAGGAGAGATGGAAGAAGCTGCCACACCTTCATTAAAGGATTGTAAGTACTCTTCATTTATTCTAATCAATATACATACATGCTCGGCCTGTTTATTTCAAATTTATTCTTGTTCCACATGAACTTGTCTTCAGTACATAGATATGTATTTGAGCTAATCTCAGTAGAATAGGAAGCCCTTTTTATCTTTGTTTGTTCTACAAGACCTATTAAGGAGCTCAGGATTGAAGCTCAACTTGGAATTTGCAAGGACAAACGTCGTTAATAAGGAACACATTTTTCTTCTTCCTCTTCATATATTAGATTAATTAGATCTAAAAGGATGTCAATGACCAATCATAACACCCTTTCTGTCTTGGTTTAGGGGTCTATATACCAAGAGGGAATCTTCTTGTCTGCATGAGGATTCACCTGTAACAAAAATTGGCAACTCCACTGGGGAGGAGCTTTGATTTTTTATTCCTTTCCTAGATCTTTTTTTGGCCCTTTGCCCAGTTCCCGACCTTCTCCTTCTCCATAATTTTTTTGATTCTTAGATCTGAGTGATTGGCTCTTGATTTCATCACCTTCAAGTTGATTGACCGAGTTGGCTTGATTTTTTGACTTTCTGGGCATTTTTTTGAATTTTTAGAGGCCAACGCCTCCCTACCCTTGTTACCAAAGTGCTGGTGCTCCCTACTAGGCTTACACAGAGCGTTGGAATGCTCTGGTGTCCCTTACACTAGAGAGATGCCCCTTTTCTGTGCAAAATCCTTTAGGGTTTCTTCCTCTAAGGTTCAATTTTTTCTTTTTACACTTGCTCAGGGTCTTATCATCTCAGTTTATCTTTATCTTGGCCTTCAATACTCTATTTTCTAAGAATTGATCTCTTCTTGTTTGGATTTTTTGACGTTTTATTTCCTTGCCTTGAAGTCACTCTTTGCCTTTGATGATTTAGAGTCAACTTACTGTTTTCTTCTCATTTATCTGACCGTGTGGAATCTTTTGTGAGGAATCTCAAAGGTCTATGAACTATTATATATTGATCTTTGAGGTCATTTTCCCAAGAAATTAGTTTTGAGTGGTTTCTCTTTCTCCCTATTTTTTCTTGGATTCTTCTCTTCATTTTATTGTCTTCCTTGAATGCCTGCATTTAAAGTAGCGAAATTGCATGTTTTTTGACATTTTGGGACATTGTGCATCTTGAATGATGAATGTTTTCTCCTTCTCGTAGCATATCCTTCATCGAAATGAAAAAAATAAATCTTCATCTCTTTGCATAACTTTTGAGTCGATCAAAACACCATATTGTCCATGCCATTTTTCCTTAAAAATAAAGCGCTAAATTAAAAATTGATTAGACATTTTTACTTTTTCTGGTAGAAAACCTACATTAGATTAGTTGTAGGGCTTTGGAATAGGTGTGAAAAATAACTTTTCAAAGATGCAAACAAACATAGGATCTTGTGTTAGGGAGCGGTGAAATCCAATTGCTACATTTTTTCCTACTAAGCCCTTCTCACACGAGGTTCAATCACGAGGTTGCATTAAGACTGATAGAGTTACTCACCCCGCTTTGTTGGTCTTGGTGTAGATATTGCGGGTATTATGGGGGTCACTTGAAGGTATACCCACAATGATGAGTGGACGCCTTTCAAGTTGATTTCCAGCTAGATACCCTGCCCTTGCGCTTGGATCGGACTGTCGACTATTTCCCCAGACATCACTGTTGTAGTTGGAAACCTTAGTGGCCTATCTCTTTAGGGTTTTTACACAAGTTGACTGTGGAGGGGAAAGTATTCATGGTACCTGGAATCGACGTTGTCCAGACTCACTTGCGCTCTTTGGAGGGTATACCCACGATTATGTGTGGGAGCTTGCACCAGGGTGTAAGTCCGTTAAGCATGTTGTCAGTGTAACTTTTCCACCTGCTCTATCTAGCCCCTTCTTACTTTATTCCCACGACGTTGGATTTCATCACCAACTAGTGTGCTCATTGTGAGAAGGTTTTGTTTGCTTGCTCACTTACTAGATTTTTAGCATGTGTTGTTTATCCTCCCTAGAAGAATCTAGGTTGGATATTTATTTTTATGGTGTCAGTTCCTAGAATGACCAATGAAGGAACCCCTTTTCCAGGGGAACCCTTTATTTTTCCTTCTTGAGGAAACATTGGTCCTCCTTACATCGCTACTTTGAGCCTTCCAGGTCTCACAATTGGGTTACTGGTATGGTTGTTTTCCACTCTGGTGATCTCGAATGCAAGTGCTTCAGATGTAAGCACACCACCCACACATCAAACTCATGTCGAACTTTCTCCTTCTTTGCCCATCAAGTCTCCTTCCATTTCTTCTTCCTCATCTAGTGAAATCTCTAAAGTGAGTAGCCATATTAATAATAAGAAGAAGAGATAGAAAGAGAAGAAGAAGAACCAGAAAGGGACCAAACCTCCAACTACATCAAATGTTGGATCCAAGCAACCAACTACTGTTAATAGTACTGAGAGTGTTGATAAGGTCGATAAGATCAAAATGAAGAATCTGAAACCCAAATTCCCTTGCGGTATTTGTAAGGGTGATCACTTTCTAAGGGATTTCCCTGGTATTCCCAAGGTCTTAGAAATGTGGTCCTCCATGTCATCGGTCCCTGATAGACATGATGGTGACACCTCGTCAACTAGTGACATTAAGGTTGGTAAGAATAATACAACTGTCAAATTCCCTTGTATGTTATGCAAAGGTGATCATTATTGTCACCTTTGTCCTCGTATGGATGAGGCTTCTTATCTTTTGGAAAAACTTCAACTTCCAAAAGGTTATCGTAATATTTCTCCCAACCTATTGTTAGTTGATTAACTGGTCAATCTGGTTCCATCCCCGATCAATCTGATTGATTAGGTGGTCAATCTAGTCTCATCCTCGATTGAACCACTCACCAAAGTAGCTGATCTAGTTCTGTCATCAGTCAGCCCCACTCTTCATCTACAGAGTGAACCCAAAGTGACTAATCTAGTCACTTCCTCGGTCAGTCCCACCCTTCATCTGAAGAGTACCAAAGTGGTTGCTCCGGTTACATCATCGGTCAATCCCAGTCTTCCTATGAAGAGTGCCAAAGTGGTCGATTTAGTTCCACCATCGATTGATCCTACTCTCCCTCTAGAGATTAAAACCGATACTGCCCACATTTTTCTTGTTGATACAAGATCTATCGTGTCGGGGGGAATTCCTCCTTCTCCTACGAAAACCCCTCCAAGTAATGATGCCATCCTTTTTTATTGGGGTATGCTAACTAGAACTCATCTTCCCTCTCACATTCCTTTCAAGATCACAATACAAGTTTGTGGTCGGGTCATTCCTCAGACGTTGATAGATGAAGGTTCGTCAGTTAGTATTTTTTCCTCTATTGCTTGGCAAGATTTGGGTTATCCTCAGCTTGTGCCGGTTACCCAGACTTTGTTTGCTTTTAACAAAATAACCAGTCACCCTTTAGGGATCCTTCCCCAGTTTCCCGTAACTTTGGGAGGGAAAACTGTCTTTATTGATGTTATGGTAGTCCAGGACCCCTTGGATTTCGATTTACTCCTTGGGCAAGATTATGTCTATGCCATGAAATCTATTGTGTCCACTCTTTTTCGTGTGATATCTTTCCCGCACGATGGAAGAATGGTGAATATTGATAAAATTTCATTTATTAGCTCTGACTTGACCATCAACCCAATGACTTCCCTAAATGGTTCTTATCAGCAGTCAGTATCACCCCTATCGCAGGCTAATTATGTGGCGTTGTCTCCCAGGAATTCAACTTTTGATGACTTAGATCCAACAATTACCATGGTGATTTCTTCGGTAGGCCTATTAGAGGCTAATCTCCTTACCCCTATCACAGACCTTGACATGTGTTCCTTCCAGAGAATTCTTCTTCCATCTGGTGAAGATCTCTTGGAAGCCATGACCGAGATTTTTCCCTTGATATGGTGTCTTTCTAGAGGGTTATCCTCTTGGAAGCCATGATCAAGAAGAGGCTACAAGAATAGTTTTATTTTCTATGGCAAGCTCATTAAAAAATGAAACAAAGGTCACGAGCATAGTTTTCCTCTTTGTAGCAAGCTCGTTAAAAAATGAAACAGAGGTTATGAGCATAGTTTTACTCTCTCTAGAAAGCTTGTTAAAAAATGAAACAAAAATCCGGGGATTGAACCCGGATCCCTGAGCATAGTTCTTTTCATGTGTCAAGCTCATTAAAAAATGACACAGTCACCTCTCTTGTCAGGTCGAGTCTTTCACCAGATCTCGTAGATGTCGATTCGAGTATTTTGTTAGGTCTCATATTTGAACCTTCCTTTTATCCACCTGTATCCTTGTTCTCCATCTAGTACATAAATTGGTGAAAACCTCAAAGTCGGTGAATGAAGTGAAGCTTGGGGGGGCATGTCTCCAGCCTTTGATGATCATTCTAGAGTTAAGCCACTATCTTTTCAAGATGGGGACATACCGAGCTTAGTCTTTGTTCTTTCTCATGCTCGAAAAAACATGAGAATGTAACCGAGTAGAATTTTATCACTTTTTTGGACTCATAAAGGTTATATGAAAAATGAACCCCTTGGAGTCTTCTTTAAGCTCTTTTTAGACTCTCTAAACATGAAAAGATTGTTGAGTGATCTTGCTTTCTTTCCCACTCGTTAAAAGGTTTGAAGGGTGTCTTTCGAGTGATAATTTATCTCCTTTTCAGCCTCTCAAGACTAACATTACAAAAAAGGACCACATTGGAGTCGTCTTTAAGTCATTTTTAGACTCTCTAAATATGAAAAACAACCGAGTTTACCTTCTCTGGACTTGTTAAACGATCATACATTGAAGGGCCCATATGGGATCGAACCCTTACTTCTTCCAGTTCATTAAACAAAGGAAGAGGAACTTACCGAAGGTGAGTTATATCAAGCATGTGTTACCCTCCTCTAGATTGTTAAACCAAAAAGAGGTACTCGTCTATTTGGATGGGGGAAAAATTGAAAGAAGCAAGCCAAGCAGTTTTTGAGAAATTCACTAGTAACCTTACAGTCGCCCTTGAACATGACATTTTATCTTTGCACACATTTCAATCCATCGAACCTCTGCACTGAACCAATCCTTTGAGTTTCCTTACTCCTCTGGGTCCCGACGTAAGTCACAGTATCCATTGCATTATCAAGTTTCGGTCCATGTCAATATTCTGCTATTATGCCTCAGTGTTCAAGGGAAGTATCTGCTTCAAGAGTCAACCATCACAAATATCCTGTTTCAATACTTGTGTCAATCCATGTTCACTTGATCCACCAATTACATCTCTGTGTTCATTTCATGTCGTTGATGAGGGATACATCAAGGCCCTCCTTCGATGAGTATGTTCCTATCAACTTCAACACATTATCCAGGAGCTAGACTTAGAAACCAGTTAGTACTTTGGGACCTGCATGCCTCAATGGAAGGCCTCCTCATGTCCGACAATAGGTTTACATAATTGACTTCTGATCAGATGATTCCATGGATGTTAGATTTCATCTCATCCATTCACATTCATTGGAATTTACTAGAGTACCTTGGGAATAATTGACATCAATGGTGATCTCCCTCACGCTTGTTAACGATTTACCTCATTGATCGGTAATCAAGTGGTTTCTGCCATGTTCGACATCAATACATCTATTCACATGGTTAGATTCATACTACATCGAGATTGGTAAGAAGAAACTGGGTTGAGTCATCACTCTGATATATACTTTTCCCAGGTTGCGATGGAGTTTCTTTGAACATTGACACATATATTGTAGCATAGATCCACTTTGTATTGGTCGTGGCTATGTCTTGTCATCTCATAGATCCACTGTGTATTCTTCGTGGCTATGATCATTTCAAGTCATAGGAGTATATATCCACATTGTATCTTCGGTGGCTATACCTTTTTGTCAATATAATTATGGATTCACAGTGTATTCTATGGTGGCCATACCTGAAAAAGTCTTTATCACTCAAGCATAGGTATGCCTGCCTTAGTTTTGAAACATGTCATAGTATTTGTTTGATGGTTGTGTGAAGGTTTTTCTAGTCTCTCTATGTCCATACCCTTTCTATAAAAAGTCTACAAATTACTTCAGTCATCACCGTCTTCTGACTTAGAACTTTGGGGGGCAATCTATTACACATCAAAATTACTCACTTCAATAGTGTCACAAGTGTCGTCATTACAAGTGTTGTAAGTGTCGCATCTTAACCATAAGTTTCACAAACATCATACTACCATATTCCCTATGTTGTGCCTCTAACGACATCATGAAGACACTTAAGACACCTCAAAGACTGGTTTTGAAGAGGAGAAATCATTTGACAAGGAGTACAAGCCTTTTGTCATTGAAAAAACTACTTAAAAATGATTTTAGAAGGGAGCACTTCCCTACCCATTGTCAGGGAGTGCCAACACTCCCTGGGCTTCTTTGGGGGAGCGTTGGAATGCTATGTGCCCCCTTTTGAGGGAGCATTTCCTTTTCTGAGTGAATTTTTGGTTTGTTGAGGGAAATCCGGGAAGAATCCCCTCAATCTATGAAGTTGGTTGGATTCGAATATGATTTCAAGGAATGATCTTAGGCAAGATCCACAACTGAAGGAGAGGAATCCTCAACTTATCCCAACGATATCTCAAGTGTTTGGGCCTCTCCAAGCTTATATAAGGAGGCCTCCTCATGGTGAAAGAACCTGAAAAGATTGGAGGTATGAAACCTATGATCTCATAGGAAACATATAGAGAGAATGGAGATACCAAACTTATGATCTCATGAGTGGTATTGGAGATATGAATATTGAGAATTGCACCAAACTTGTGATCCCATAAGTGAGATTCTATTGAAGAATAATCAACGTAGATTACCAGATTAAAGAGGTTGTACAATGAGAGTTGGAAGAAATTGCTGCACCTTCATTAAAGGATTGTAAGTACTCTTCATTTTTTCTCATCAATATACATACATGATTGGCATGTTTCTTTCAAGTTTATGCTTGTTCCACATGGACTTGTCTTCAGTACATAGATCTATATTTGAGCTAATCTCAGTAGAATAGGAATCTTGTTGTATCTTTGTTTGTTCTACAAGACCTATTGAGGAGATCATGATTGAATCTCATCTTGGACTTTGCGAGGACAAACGCTGTTAACAAGGTACACATTTTTCTTCTTCCTCTTCGTATATTATCTTAATTATATCTAAAAGGATGTCAGTGACCAATTATAGCACCCTTTCTGTCTTGGTTTAGGTGTCTAGATACCAAGAGGGAATCCGCTTGTTCGCAGGAGGATTCACCTGTAACAATCTCCCCCTTTGACAAAGGGTGTCACTCTTAAGTAATATCACTCATTATTCTCTTGCGACAATTGCTCCCCTTGGAAAAATGCCTCTATGCTATCTCTCCAATAATTTACCTTTGCATATGATAAATCTCTCTCTCTTTGTCATCAATGGCAAATGTATCTTTCCATCTAGGGATGCTCCCCCTAACATAAGTCTTCCTGAAATAGATCTCCCAACTTGAATTTTCCTATTTATGGTGCTTCCTTGTGTACATCTAAGACATATAAGATAAGAATTCAAAAGAATTCATTTTGGAGTAGAAATTACTCATAGTCTCTGGTGAAGATACTCAAGGGCTTCTGGTGGAAGCAATTTTGTAAAGATGTATGCCACTTGTTCTTTTGTTCCCACATATTCAACTCTAATGTTCGTTTCTACAACCTGTTCCCATAGGAAGTGATACTTGATTGGAATGTGCTTCATGTTGGAGTGCATCACCGGGTTTTTTTGAGATATTGATGGTGCTTGTATTATCACAATAGATTGGAATGGGCTCATCATACTCAACCTGTATTTATGTCAAATTTTGTTTCATCCATAGAACCTATGTACAACATGCTGTTGCTGCAATATACTCTGCCTTGGTTGTAGATAAGGATATTGATGATTGTTTCTTGCTTAGCCAAGATACTAAACACTCATCCAAGTAGAATTATGCTCCATTGGTGCTTTGTCGGTTATCAATCCAACCTGCCCAATCTGCATCTATGTAGGAAATAAGTGATAGATCCTTTCCTTTTGGATACCATAATACAAACTCTTCTGCTCCTTTGAGATATCTGAAAATCCTCTTCATTGCTAATAGATGTGATTCCTTTAGTGCTGCTTGAAATCATGCCACCTATCCGATTGTTTGCGTTACATATGGTCTGGACGTTATCACATATATTAAGCTACCAATCATTGATCTGTATTACCTCTAGTCTGTAGACTTTGAATCATCATCTTTGCTCAACTTACAACTGTTTTTCATAGGAGTGGTAACTGGTTTGCAATCTTCCATTCCGAACCTCTTTAGCATTTCTCTGATATAATTAGTTTTAGAAATACAAATTCCTTGGTTTCTTTGACATATCTGAAGACCCAAAAAGAAGGATAATTCTCTAAGTAATGACATTTCAAATTCATTCTGCATATCCTTTGCAAATTTCTGGCTTAACTTGTCATTAGTACTTCCAAAACAATATCATCAACATAAATTTCAATTAATAAAATATTACCTTGAGTTACCTTGATGTAGAGGTTGTTTTCCACGCTTCCTTTCCATAGTTCATAGTGAGTTTTGTCATTTTTGTTTCTGAGCATTACTCTATTTTGAATGTGAACTGATGTATGCACTGCATGTGTCCAAACAATATCTGTCAATTTGAAATCCATTAGCATTGTTCGAGCCATTTCCTATGTAATTATCATCCATTATGATAATGTTCCTTTGTCTCTGAACCAATATACGAATCCATGCTCTCATCCACTATCATATATCTATCCAAACCTTCTAAGTGTTCTTACGAATCCATCTCTTTCCATACTTTCTAAGACTCTACTTGCACAACTGTCCATAATGCTGACCCATTTATCACTATACTATCATGAAGCCTTGATTAATCTATCAAACTGTACTTCTACTAACTGATTTCTCTGAATCTGTCTTCTCAAACTCTACAAGATGCTCGAAGGATGGTTCTTTGGTATGTCACAACTATTGCATAGACTCCCCCTATCTAATATTCATATTACTTAGGAGTCTCTAAGCCAGATGGCTTAGGACAATTCCTGCTCTGATGTGTATTCATCATCATATTCATTGGTATATTCATCATCATCTTCATTGGTAGATTCATTATCTCTCTGAGATCTGACTTATTTCTTTCTGTCTGTGGATTCATCTTTCACTACAATGCTTGAAAGTACAATCTGTTGAATCTGTTCCTTATTTACATGTCCTTCCTTTCTTTCAGTTATTTTCCAAACCTTTCTGTATCTGACATCTTTCCTTTTCTCTGTAGAATTTTCTTCATCTCGTTTTATTACCAATCTTGCGATCTCTGGTACTTGGTCTTTGTTCACCTGTTCTTCCTGTTTTCTTATCCATACTTTCTTATATCTGATATCAGTATTCTCTTTCATGTAAGTATCAATCATGCTTCTACAATCACTGGCTATGTGTCCATAATTATGAAATTTGTAACACTCAATGTTATGCGCGACCACATAGGAACTTTTTGCTTGAACATTTATTTTATAATCCCTGCAATCTGCAACCTTATGTCCAAATTTAGTACAATAAAAACAATTACCATAAAATAAATTTGCATACCTGGGAGTGAATGATCTTCTTTGTGGCGTAAGCCTTCTGAATTTTTTCCTTGACTGATCATGATCATGATTGAATATTCTTTGTGTCTTGAACATGGATGGTCTTATTGAAGATGTATCTTCAATAGTTTTCTTAGATTCTGGTTGACCATGATTCCTTCCTTTGAGTAATTCTGCATAACTCTTTCTATTTTATTCATTCTTCTTT
>SNQJ01S0111158.1:51304-64865 GCA_010110895.2 Picea sitchensis | reverse complement strand
TAAAAGGATTTTTGAATATTACGTCAATTATGGATTATGATCAATGCGTTGTTGAGTCAATTATTGGTTCATAATTAATGTATATCGAATTATAAACTTAGATCTTTGAGTGAAGGTTAATGTGAATTTTTACAATGAATGAGTTAAATGATTTTAGAATGTTGCGTTATTTATTGAATTATAATTATAGATTAAATGTTATTTTTTTCTTTGAATGATAATTCATAACTATTCATTTTTATTTATAATTAATGAGTGAGTTAAATGATTTTAGAATATTGTGTTAATTATTATAATTATAAATTAAATGTTAATTTTCGCTTAAATGATAATTTTTAACTATTCATTATTTTTTATTAAAATTATGATTAATTATTTGGTTAAATGTTAAACCATTCGAAGATCAAACTTGCACAATAAGGTCCTTGAATGTTGATTTAGAGGGTACCTTGATGACAAATTATGATCTAAAGTTGCACAATGGAATGGCCTTAAGACTAATCTAGATTGTAGTCCTTTGTTTAATTAATGTTGTACTAGGTCATAAACTTTTGTGTGCTTGGTCTACTTGTGTCAGGCGGGACGTAGACACCTCCATGTTCCTCAAACTAGCCGCCATCCCTGAGACCTTAAATGGTTAAAATCAATGGGAACCTGGGCTTGAGCGTTGCTTATGTATCTTAGAGGTCCTAACCATTGCAGGGTAGGAAGGATGGGTAGTCAGTCTTATTTATTAGTCGTTTGATTGTCGTTAATTGCATGTAGATACTTGATGTGCGTCTTAGTTCGTCATGTTGTGCTCGTCGTTGTATGCGTCTTGCTCATCATCGGGTGGCAAAACAGAGTTGAATGTGTTTTTTTTTTACCCTTGTACACATGCGCACACACAATTTGAAAAAGGAAAAAAAATTACTTGTTATAAGAGGCTCGTCGCCGTAACGAGGAGGTTCATTACATAAGGTTTGTGGATTTCATAAGCTTCTCGTTTTTATATTTATAAATTTGGACATACTTTTGAAAATGTTTTATGGTCTTTAGCAAGTTAATGGTCCCTTTCTTTTCATATTCTACATGCCCGTTGGAATCTGTTACTGCAGCACCCACGCCCATACCAAATATTCTTCCTTCAAATTCATAATTGTAAGTTTCTTGGGCATCATCCATGTCTTGGTTTACTGATCTTCTTACTGAATTATGTTTACGTCGAATTATGTTCTTTGTTATGAAAAATTTGTATGTAACATGATTTGTAAGGCTACAAGAATTTAAGAAATCCATCATTTTATACAACAATTTGTTCTTCAAAATTTTATTAGAAATAATTTATTTCTGACCTTTTGTGAATTATTAATATATTTTTCTTTATACATTCTTGAGTGAATACATGGAATCTACTGTCCACATATCCTTGTGACCAATTATTGTGTCCCCCTTCAGAATATTTGAGCAGGAAGACTATTAATGGAATGACATGGAAGAGAATTTTCTTAGCTCGAGCATCCTAGCTTCATTGCTCATGCACCGTCCAATTATCTTCGAATTAGAACTTGGTCATTAAAATATTTCAATGTGGGTTTAAGGTATTCATTTCTTCCCTTCAAACTTCCACACCCTCCAAAATAAACTGTCACATTTAGTTTCTCTTGATGTTCTCCCATACTTATAAACTTTTCTTATAATTCATCAACTCCCCGATATCCTTCACACCCATGAAGTCTTGACACATAGTCAAATTTCAAAATTTCACTGTGGGTTTGGGTGATGCCATATTTATTTTACTCTTAGAATTCCATCCACCCTTCCCCCTGGCCGATCCTTCAGATTTAGCTGATTTTCCTCTTCTTACCGTGGGGATACCATACCTTTTTCCATATCATTGATTCTCTATGTGGTTTGAGATATCTTAACACATAGAAAACATATAAGATTTTACCATTGTTGCATGGGACTGATAGTTGGCATGCCACATTGTGCCACACCACCTACTAACTTTCATTCCATCCAATATGTACCTTCCACCATGTAAGTACACATTTTTATTCCACTGCATCAATTGACACGTGGCTTCCATGTCGTGACGATGTCATTGTACAGAAAAATACCCAATTTTTTATTTATTTTGCTTACTTCGTAAATCACCCAAATTCAAAATTTCTTTCTCAGATTTCCATTAAAATTTGGAAATTTTAATTTCTTGTTCATTTATTACATTAATCATTAATTCTCCAATAATTTCCACCGCAAAATTGGGGACCTTTGCACAATTTTTATCTTGTGAATTCTGCAATTACTTTTGTGTTCATCCTTTGATCTTGTAATTAAGGTCAATATAACTAAATTGAAATCTATACATACGAATTCGACCCCCCTACTCTTCAAATTTGCCTCTTTCACATTTAATTCTTCTTGAATTACTTTTCAAAAATTGGGGCTTTTGCCCAATTTCGCCTCAATTTTGTCATGGGTTCCATGGGTGCTCTTTAACTTCAACTTTCGAGCATCCACATGCCCAAATATGCTCAATTAGAGACTAAATTTTCTTATACTTATTCCCTGGGTTTAGCTCTTCCAAATTTTTTGCAAAATTCCTTGAATTTCATTGCAATAATTTTATTGAACAGATTCCAGACATCTTCTGACATTCTATTAAACACTTTTCCTACATAGTTTTCATTTCCATCTCTACACTTTGTTAATCGGTCCATATAGGCTCAATATCAAAGCTAGAGCTCTAATATCACATTGTAAAATTCTCAGATCCCTACTGGAAAATTCCACATGAAAATTCCTAACTCTGATACTATTTTAATTCATAAAAATGATTTGCAAATGCACATATTCATACAAAGTAATAACATAAATATACATGAAACTCAAATAGGAAAAAATCATGAAAATAAATTCATAAATATTAAGAAACACAAATTAGCACATGATTGACACTTATCCTTGTTAAAAAGAACACCAACTCCATGTAGACCTTCCATGTTCCTCCTAGCCTTAGACTACACTGCTCATAAACTCTCAAAAGTGGGTCACCAATGAGTTAGGGCTAGAACTCCACCTGGGTAAAGAATTTATAACCAAGATAAGGTCTCTCTAACAACATATAAAATCATACACATGTTCCAACTCAAAATAACATCTTACAATCCCTCATTCACCACATGCCTATCCCACCCAAAGAAGTGTGCCCCTTCTCTGATAAATAGTCCTTCGACTGCCCCACTTCCATTCCCGAGCTTCAACAACATGTCAGACATGAAGTCTTAGAGCCCTGTAGCTGCATTTTGGCACATTGGGAAAAAAATTCTTAGTAGTTCTCTCACATGGAGAGAATGCTCTCAAGCTTAACAACTTGCTTCTTCAATGTCCTATAGGCTTGACAACCCACCTCTTCAATCAAGATCCAAATCTCACCCTCGTACATGTACATGTATAGGTACTCATAACATGAAGGAATGGATGAACATAGTATGGAGGTGGTGAGGTGAAAATGAATAATAATGTAATGATAGGAAAATAAACTAAGTCCAAACTATATGTATGCATGTTCCCAAATTTACACTTGTCATGTTGGGAACCACCTTAGGCCCACTTTACCCCCACTTGTCCCCATTCTTAGAGCTTAGGATAAAAATAAATATCCATACTTTATACTTTAAGGAATATTGAAATAATATTCCTTTGGGTTTAAGTTCCCCTAGATTTTCCCTTTTTCCTAAAATTTTATCCCCCTTTCCCTATCTAGTGGAGTTTATCCCCCCATACTCTCTTACATGGTTGGTATGTAGAAGTGATGTGTTTTCATTAATCTTTTCTTGTGATTACATATTACAATGATGGATCACTTTCCATTTTAGCATCTCACTCTCCATCCTAATAACCACACAAGAACTGTTATGACATAGAATTTCAAGGGTCAAATAAGTATTTAATTTTGATTTTGAGTCATAGGTGCTCATTAGGTTATAGGTTTTATGTCCCTTTTCCATAGTCATTTTTTCATTTTTGGTATAAATAAGTTATGGTTAGTTTGGGTTTGGTATAAAGACTCATTGAGTCACATATTTTAAAATTCTTGATCATCATCCTGACATGTCACTTTCTGCATTTTGTACGCTGACCCATCCTTTTGTCACTTTTACCCATTTAAATGTTAAATCAAGTCTGATTTGTATGATGCCAACTCACTAGGAGAGTTCACAGCTCTTTCAAGGGTACATATTGCACTTATGGGTCATGTCAATTGAATATCTCCTTGTTTTCAGAGATGATTTTAAACCAATATCTAGGGATTATTGTCATAAATGTTTTGAATTGTTTTCTCCAAGTGTACAAAGTATTATTTATCTCGATGTTGTGAAATGGTTTTACAAATAGGCACTACGCACTTCACTATGAACCAATTGCAGAGGATAGTTGGAGGTTAGACCACTTGTAAGCGTATGTGTGAAAATATGAAGGTATCAACATTTAGCTCTAGGTTACTAAGTACTCTATGAACTTGTCCACCTTGCTTTAAGGTTTGGAAAGGGGTGAATGATTGTTTCTCTTTGTGGTGTTGCGAATTGATGATTGGTGTTGTGAATTGTCTCATTGATCTATTAACAAGCCCCATAAATCCCTCCTCATGCTCTCAATATTTTCCCTTGAAACCATAAGCATCCTTGGGTTTAGGATACCTTATCCATTAATCCTTTGCATCTACATCTCTTATCCCACAAAGATTTTCCAAAACCCTTTCCCAGGCTCTGCGAGCTCTCTACAGTCAACCAACACTGCAAAATCTTTGTTCCAACATCCTTTGCAAAAAAAACATCTTTTGCAAACTCAACAGTTGTTCACACTCTTGTTTCATCTGAATTATTAATTTAACCCCACTGGTATCCAATTTTAGTCCTACTTAGAATCATTTTCACTGTGAGAAGTTTGTTTGGCCTTTTTCTCATATTTTCCAGTGGTCATTTCCCCTACTTCTTTGTTTCACATGTGGGAAATCATTCAAGTATTATGATAAAGTCTTCCCAACTAGTATTAATGGATAATCAACGAAAGAAGGATCACAAAGGAGGGAACACTGTGAGGACAAAGACTTATGATTTTTAGTTGTTTTTTTCGGAACCCTTGATTAGGGAGGTCTTCCAAAGAGTGGGTTGCATTAATTTTTGTCAGAAAATGGAGAGGGGACACCTAGAGGTGGCTAAGGAATTCACATTGAACTTTGATGGAACCAATACCATGGTTAGGATATTGGAATTTGAGGTATCTGAAATGACCATATCAATAACCACTAAGATACCTAGTAATGGGGAGAGATGATTCAAGTCCATGACCCTAAATGTTGTATTTTCAAAGGAGTTCCTCAAACCAGAATACCAAGAAGACATTTTGTCAAAGGGTGTGCTCAAAAACCATATGTTGCAGGGTTTTGATAAGATGTTGAAGGTAATTCAAAACTAATTTACCTATGAAGGGAGATTTAACATGATCTATCAATACCATATAAGGCTAATACTACACTTCATATGGAAAGATGTTATGGATCTTCCTTTCTACTTATTTAGAAATATTGGAAAAATGTCTGACATGATCCAGGCTAAATCCAAGGCAGTTGGTACAAGTGTTTTCCATTTAGGGCTGATAAATATGTTGGTGATGGAGGAATTAAGAAAACAAAACATTGAATGGGAATAATTCATTACTTATTCACACTTTCAACTAAATATTGCTCCTACTCCATAGTCTAAGGTACAAATCCCTCTTCAGGTTGACATGACTGTACATTCGGGGATGAAAAAGAAAAGGAAGAGCATTAGGACTATTAAAGATGATAAATCAACAAAGAAACATGAAGAATAAGGAGTACCTTCTCAGTATCCACAAAGATAGGTTTCACCTTTGCGAGCTCCCAGTCTAGTAGAGTCTCCTTCAACTAGAGCCACATGTTTGAGGGGAAGAAAGTTGTTGTTCTCTTCACCACCTGCTATAGACAAGGTCAAGGCTAGGAGACCTTTTACTAGAGCATAACAAAAACATGAAATCATTTTGAAGGAAGATACAATGGGAGATCCAATCCAGAGAAAGGGTAAAAATGTACCTATTAAGGAGCACATTGAGATTATAGACATAACCACCTCCCAAACAATCCTACCTTTAAGACGCTGAATAGATAGCTTAAAGAGGCAAGGACTAAAATTGATAAACTAAAAAGGGAGGAGTTAGTTGAAAGGATGAATATTAATGGACTCATGGAAATGCATCATAAAGCTATTGAAAAGGACAAATTTATAGCTAAAAGGTTTCATCTTCTCTACAAGCAACTCAAAAACTTATACAAATAGAACATAACCAACCAGGGTCAAATCAATAGGCTAAAGATGGAGCTGCAACCTTTCAGAGAGGAGCTAGATAAGAATAATTTGAATATGTTAGATAAATATGCCACCATGAGTAGCTACAGAGTCATAAAATGAAGAATATGAATACCTTAACTCATATCATTTTTTGACAGTTTCTTGTTTTTTGATTTTGCAATTTTGAGGATAGTCATGTTTGATAAGTCATGTTCAGTTGAGGATATGTTAATATTCTTAGTCATATATCATGACCATATGTTATTATAGTAGTTCGTGGAACTGGGAATATTTTTTTGAGTGTTTTGATTCATTTTCAAATGAAAAGAGAAACTACAGGAAAGATCACAGTGCTTACTGCTGCAAACTGGTTGATACATGCTAGTGCTGCAAATTGTGCTGCGAACTCTTATTCTTTAGGTTTTGAAAGAAACATCGGTTTCCAGATGGGTAGATTAGTATATGACAGTTGTTGGAAGGTCATTTGAAATCTGGGGGGACACCTAACAAAATAATATGCGCTCAAGGGATACTTCACCAAGCATATTAAAGATGTTAAGGAAGTTTTGAGCATTAGCCTAGTTTTTAGCAATTTGTTATTTTTGTTGAACAACTTTAGTTACTCCACCTTCAGGCGTGGTAATCTTATGCAAGAGGGGGAATTTGAATTGTAAAGTTTTCGTTGACAACCTAGGATATAAGATAGGAATTATAAATCATTGAGGATATTTGAAGGAATGTAACGAGACTCATATTTTTGAGATTGTGAAGTTACAGAGCCATCTCTAGATTTTGTGTATAAGACCTGAGACTTTTTGACTAATATAAATCAAATCCTTTTATGACATGTTATTTTTGTCTTAATCTAATTCTACTTTCATTTGAATGATTCAATTGATATATTATATCTGTATTACAATGAAGTTTTTGTTGTGATGTTGTTATAATTTTACCAGAGTTTATCTTTTGATTAAAGGAGGTTCTCGTGTCAAAATGTTTTCTTCATATGTCTACTAGTATTGCTCGATGAGAATGGTAGACATATTTTAATTTCCTCACTAAAGTATTCCATCTATCCATCTTACTCTCTAAACCCCGATCCAAGTTAGCCAAGACCTCGTTTGTTGATGTAGTTTATCTTAAACTTTCTTTGATTTACACAGTTTTGTTGAGCTTTGATCTATTTGACATCTTATCATAAAAAATACCTTAAAAAATACTGATGGGTGTTGAGTTTACACTTTAGCAGTCAAAGTCTGACTTTCAGTGCTAACAGGAACTATGGCCTCAAAATACATATAGACAAAGGAACTCTGGTCCAAATTGCATCGCTCACCAACCTATTGGTGTTTGGCCTAGGGGTATTACATTTTGTCTGACATATTCTTTTTGCAATGGGTATAATGAATATTAGATCTATCACCTTAGTTGTGTCTACCCCGTTCCTTTGAAAGTATTTATTCCACATTCTCTTTTGATGCCTTCTCCTCTAGAAGAATCATGTGGTTGGATCTTCCCTTTTTTAGTAAGGCACACTATCTTGCCAATGGAATGAGATGAATTCTTTCCAAATTCTTTCTCTCGCTCCACAAATTTATCCACCAACTTGTCAAATGTGATGGATTTGAATTGAACACTATCTTGTAGAGATTCAAGGTAGTGAGGATATGTATGGTAGAGTGTCTTAATGAATACTATGAGAGGAAGTCCTATTTTCACCCCAATGGAATCAATGTCATGCATTATGACTTTGATATCTGAATCTAAATCCATAGGGTAATCATTCTTCAACTCTAGGTTGAAGAGTTTCACCATTAGTTGTGTGATTTCTAGTTTTAAGCATGTATCATACAAGTTATTCAATCTCCTAAAATTACTATAGGAGTTGTCAATAGAATCAATATGACATGTCACATCTTCACTTACTTTCATAGAAATCACAACATATTGGTTTTGTTCTTTGTCCTTCCATATGGCACATTCTTGGTTTTATGTAGGAATGATCAATTTGCTACTCTTCAGATTTTCTTCTCATTCATATTCTATGGTAACTTATTCAACTTATTTTTCATTGACAATTGTTCTTTCACAAATTTCATTCCCCGTATCATTGAAAATCAAAGTGCTTTTGAAATTTTTATAGTATTCTCAATTATTCTCTTTACCAATCTATACCATGCTAATGATGGAAATGAAATAATGCATATTCTTGTAGAGCTATCCTGATATATACACTAACTTGTTCAACCAACAACTTGTTGAGCACCTTGGACATGCCTCCTTTAGGACATATTGGAAGATGGAAATGTATTTGAGATGTTGTAGTGGTTCCACTCAAGATCAAGAGTCATATAACACATAATGAATCTAGATGAATAGATAAACAATATTTTCATATTATGCATGATTGCGATTATCTCACAGGATAATTCAATATCAACACATCCAAAAAAGGGTTCCTTTGTAAGTTTTGATAAGACCCAAAGAAGAAATATCTTGTTATGCAAAACTATTTTTATGAATCAGTATAGCCTAGAGGCTTCATATAGGCTTTGTTGACTTCACCAAGAGGCTTCCCTGCCTCTAACCATACAATCCAGAGTCTTTCTTAAACCTCGGACTTGAAAGTAGACACCTTCTTCTTATTCTTATCTTTTGACGATGTATCAAGAGGAAAATTTAGGAACAACCACAAGATCCGTCAGGACAAGACACAACAACAAGATCCTCTATAAAAGGATCTTGATGTATGTAAGAGGAATCTGCACTAGTAGGACTAAGATGAAAGACTCTGGAGGCAGTGAGTATGATTGTTGAGGCAAGATTAATGTTTCCAATGGGGAGTATGGTCACCAGATATATGAAGAAGAAGAAGTATACTAGGCAGTTGGGAAGTAGATGGAGAATGGGTCGACCTCACAATCAAGCCCTCAAAACAAAACTAAAATAAAATAAAATAAAATATTTTAATTATTTAATTAATTATGAAAATATCTCCAAGGGTTATCTCAAGTGGTTCTGAGCCATACGATGAAGCTATCCCCAACAGAGGAGGTCACCGGTTTGAATATATTGTGCTCCCTTGGGGTTAGATCCATTATTCTTAGGGTCAACAATTTACCCCATTTTCCATCCATGAAATGGAGAAGTACTAAGGAGTTTCCCATATTCGATTTTTAGTTTTTTGAAAATATAATAAATAAATAAATTTATTTTATTTTTAAAACTTTAAGTCATAATTGAGAGATAATTTTTTTCCCATCTTTTTGTATGTTTAATTTATTTAAAGATAAGATATGTCTACATATATTTAATCCAATTCATTATATAGTTTATCACATAATAATCACCATTTATCCTTTTCATCATGAAATGTATTAAATAGAAAGATGGATAAGAAGAAAATGTATAACAATTTCTCAATGTTATGTCAATATTAAGGGTTAAAAGTTATGAGTCAAGATGCATCTATGATAATAGGATTATTTTTATTATTATTCCTAAAAAAATCCTATTTTTCAATTTATTTGGTTAATTATCTTTACATACAAGTAGGTGGGCACACCTACAATAGTCACAAAAAAGCTAGGTACACAATGAATTTACAATAATGTCTTATTAGTCAAAATAAATTTTATGTATGTATTTGAACTTTTTCTCTCATATTTTTATCAACCTTTATCCATTTCTTTCTATCTTTTACAATGACATGTAAGAGCCACAATAATTGTCCCTATTAATTATTTTGTTTCCACATGAAACGGTATCACATGAAATGGTATTAGAGTTATACTTATTATTACTTAATGTCTTTCTATCTTTTACAATGACATGTAAGAGCCACAATAATTGTCCCTATTAATTATTTTGTTTCCACATGAAATGGTATCACATGAAATGGTATTAGAGTTATACTTGTTATTACTTAATGTGGGATGTTAATGACATATTTACATCTATTATTTTCTTTCTACCTTTAGAGGTTATATTTGTTATTACTTAATGTGGGATGTTAATGGCATATTTACATCTATTATTTTGTTTCTACCTTTAAAGGTTATATTTGTTATTACTTAATGTGGAAGATTAATGGCATATTTACATCTATATTAAAATGTTCTATCTACAACTATAAACCTTGTAATATTTTTACCTTTTTCATCATTTTCATTGTTCTATCCTATGTTCTATTCTATTCATCTATTTTCTCTTGTCATGTCTTGGTAGCTCCCTAAAGAAATCCCTAATCATCACTCCATAGTTTATATCCTAGCTAAACCCCATATCCTAGTTCTAGCCCTTCATTTATTCATTCCTTTGTATCCAAGAATCCTAATCACTACATCGATACCTTTTTCAAACTAGCACAAGCCTTACATAATGTGGGTTTCTTTATAGTATGAAGCTAGTTGGGCGAACAAAGCTCCTTCCCTTTTTCATTCCAATCAGAATGTACACCTATTGTTTTTAGGAATGCACCCAAAATTTAAAAATGCACATGCATTACTATTGAAAGAGCTTTGTCCTTTACCATTACAGTGAAACTAAATTTCCACATTATTTTTATAATAAAAAGAACAGAAATGTATTTGAAATGCATGCACAAAAACATTACACATATCTTTTTAATAAAAAGAACATTATTAATGTGTTAGAAATGAATGCACATTTCTAAAGTGTGCACACATTTTAATGTGTGCACGTTACTCAATGTAAAAAAAATATGAAGGGTAACAACATTTCATTAGCTTTTCCCATTCGCATTTCGCTCTAAATCTTCTCCCCAACCATAAGCATCATTTTTCTAAGTAGGCCCATTATTAGCGAGGACATGTAGGAGGGAAATTGGCATCATTGGATCTCAATAGTTTCGAAATATGTCTTTCATTTTTAGGTGGATTTTATTTGATTTTGTTTTATTAATTATATAAATTTACCTAATTTTTATAAATATAAAATGTATTTGAAATGCATGCACAAAAACATTACACATATCTTTTTAATAAAAAGAACATTATTAATGTGTTAGAAATGAATGCACATTTCTAAAGTGTGCACACATTTTAATGTGTGCACGTTACTCAATGTAAAAAAAATATGAAGTTTCATTAGCTTTTCCCATTCGCATTTCGCTCTAATTCTTCTCCCCAACCATAAGCATCATTTTTCTAAGTAGGCCCATTATTAGCGAGGACATGTAGGAGGGAAATTGGCATCATTGGATCTTAATAGTTTCGAAATATGTCTCTCATTTTTAGGTGGATTTTATTTGATTTTGTTTTATTAATTATATAAATTTACCTAATTTTTATAAATATTTTTTTAATAGGAAATTGTAGCAAAATATTCTTCCAAATAAAATTGTAATTTCAAAATATTCATATACAAATATTAATGAATATTTAAATGAACTAAAAAAATTAATTGGTGATAGGTGGAATACTAAAGATCCATTTCATATTCCATTAGTGATTCTTGTGAATAATTTTATTATATATTTGTATACAGGGAAAGGATCATATAGTACTAATGAACATGAATTAGTGAGGAAGAGGTGAAAAACTTCCATGTAACGAAAGAGATAATTGTTCAGTTGTTTATTGACCCTAGAATCAACCAACCTCCTCACTTAAGAAAAACTTGTCTTTGTATGAACAAGTGCACATAATGTACATGGAATCATTGCTAGATGGAATTGTGATTTATGCCATTTAAGGAACATCCCAATAATAGTAAGGATGTTCCCCTTTATTTTACTCATAAATTATGGGTTGAATTTATTATGGATATCCATGTCAATTATTTTTACATTAGAGAATTCTCAGTAGTCGGTCTTGTATTTTCTTAATATCAAAATACCTAGGTGTAATTCATTGAGAGGGCCTTGTGGTCCTAGTTGTAGTCCTAACCCGTTACCCAACCCATAAACACATCATCTTGGAGACACGATTCAAGCCATTAATATTGTGATAACATCCTTGACATGAACTCTAGTTTAACATAACACATTTGTCACAAATTCTTTCTTGGAGCTATTTTCTGATGATGTTAGGCCACTAAGTGTAGGGACATTAGGCCATGCCTCACCATGCATTACATTTGGCTAGGTTGGATTTTCCAGTTTCAACCTAGTTGTTCCACATCAATGATCTCATTAGAATAATGCATGAAATCAATGGATAGAGGATCATATTCAAGATAGTTCCTTCAATGATGTTTTTATGAATTTTTTTTAGTATTTTCATTGTTTATGTATTTAATTTTTTAATTGACAAATATTTGGTAAACATAAATTTAAATATGTGTAACTAGACTTGATGTAGTAGTTGCACTAGCATGTTTAATTAGAGAACCTTACAAACAAGCATTTGTATTATTTTATGTTTTTCCCCCTTTAAAGTTTAATTAAAACTTTATAATTCAAATATGTGTATAAGTTTACAAATAAATAACTAACAAGAATTTTGTGTGTCCTTTAATTATACCATAGTTAAGAAAAATGCCAATATAGATTGGGGGTTGTGAGCTACTCTCCTTTTCATATATGAATATGAATAAGAATCACATAATTTTTATCTTTGATATTAATTTGGTTTTGAATGAACAACTTATCTCTCAAATATTTGAATTTACTAGCCTCTCAAATAATTCACTCGTCGCCATCAAAAGTTTCTCAAATATTTGAGTTCACTAGCCTCTCAAATAATTCACTCATCGCCATCAAAAGTTTCTCAAATATTTGAATTCACTAGCCTCTTAAATAATTCACTCGTCGCCATCAAAAGTTCACTATAAGACTCTTGGGTAAGATTGTTTCCTTATATAAGGGAGTTTGTTTATTATTTTTCTTTCTTCCCTTATGGTTTGAATTCATGAGCCTTTATCTTTGTTAGGTGTAAATATTGTGTCTCATAAGTATTTCATGCTACTCATATGAATAAATTTGGAAACCACAAATTCATTTAATCTCCTAATTTCATGCTTGTGTGTAGGTGGGCTTGCTAAGTTTTTTCAAAAATGTTATTTAGTGTCCAATACCTTTTCTTATTTGAAAATTTTGGTGTCTTTTTACTAAGAACTATCTTTTGGTTTTATTTCCTCTACCTCATTCTTCACTACCATCTTCTTCTCATTTTTCATGGTGTTTGCATTGTTCCTCATTTACTATTTGTTGTTCTTTCCTTGTGTCTTGTCTTGGAAACCCC
>SNQJ01S0111158.1:28684-51294 GCA_010110895.2 Picea sitchensis | reverse complement strand
TTTATGATGCATTTCCATGAGTCCATTAATATTCATCCTTTCAACTAACTCCTCCCTTTTTAGTTTATCAATTTTAGTCCTTGCCTCTTTAAGCTATCTATTCAGCGTCTTAAAGGTAGGATTGTTTGGGAGGTGGTTATGTCTATAATCTCAATGTGCTCCTTAATAGGTACATTTTTACCCTTTCTCTGGATTGGATCTCCCATTGTATCTTCCTTCAAAATGATTTCATGTTTTTGTTATGCTCTAGTAAAAGGTCTCCTAGCCTTGACCTTGTCTATAGCAGGTGGTGAAGAGAACAACAACTTTCTTCCCCTCAAACATGTGGCTCTAGTTGAAGGAGACTCTACTAGACTGGGAGCTCGCAAAGGTGAAACCTATCTTTGTGGATACTGAGAAGGTACTCCTTATTCTTCATGTTTCTTTGTTGATTTATCATCTTTAATAGTCCTAATGCTCTTCCTTTTCTTTTTCATCCCCGAATGTACAGTCATGTCAACCTGAAGAGGGATTTGTACCTTAGACTATGGAGTAGGAGCAATATTTAGTTGAAAGTGTGAATAAGTAATGAATTATTCCCATTCAATGTTTTGTTTTCTTAATTCCTCCATCACCAACATATTTATCAGCCCTAAATGGAAAACACTTGTACCAACTGCCTTGGATTTAGCCTGGATCATGTCAGACATTTTTCCAATATTTCTAAATAAGTAGAAAGGAAGATCCATAACATCTTTCCATATGAAGTGTAGTATTAGCCTTATATGGTATTGATAGATCATGTTAAATCTCCCTTCATAGGTAAATTAGTTTTGAATTACCTTCAACATCTTATCAAAACCCTGCAACATATGGTTTTTGAGCACACCCTTTGACAAAATGTCTTCTTGGTATTCTGGTTTGAGGAACTCCTTTGAAAATACAACATTTAGGGTCATGGACTTGAATCATCTCTCCCCATTACTAGGTATCTTAGTGGTTATTGATATGGTCATTTCAGATACCTCAAATTCCAATATCCTAACCATGGTATTGGTTCCATCAAAGTTCAATGTGAATTCCTTAGCCACCTCTAGGTGTCCCCTCTCCATTTTCTGACAAAAATTAATGCAACCCACTCTTTGGAAGACCTCCCTAATCAAGGGTTCCGAAAAAAACAACTAAAAATCATAAGTCTTTGTCCTCACAGTGTTCCCTCCTTTGTGATCCTTCTTTCGTTGATTATCCATTAATACTAGTTGGGAAGACTTTATCATAATACTTGAATGATTTCCCACATGTGAAACAAAGAAGTAGGGGAAATGACCACTGGAAAATATGAGAAAAAGGCCAAACAAACTTCTCACAGTGAAAATGATTCTAAGTAGGACTAAAATTGGATACCAGTGGGGTTAAATTAATAATTCAGATGAAACAAGAGTGTGAACAACTGTTGAGTTTGCAAAAGATGTTTTTTTTGCAAAGGATGTTGGAACAAAGATTTTGCAGTGTTGGTTGACTGTAGAGAGCTCGCAGAGCCTGGGAAAGGGTTTTGGAAAATCTTTGTGGGATAAGAGATGTAGATGCAAAGGATTAATGGATAAGGTATCCTAAACCCAAGGATGCTTATGGTTTCAAGGGAAAATATTGAGAGCATGAGGAGGGATTTATGGGGCTTGTTAATAGATCAATGAGACAATTCACAACACCAATCATCAATTCGCAACACCACAAAGAGAAACAATCATTCACCCCTTTCCAAACCTTAAAGCAAGGTGGACAAGTTCATAGAGTACTTAGTAACCTAGAGCTAAATGTTGATACCTTCATATTTTCACACATACGCTTACAAGTGGTCTAACCTCCAACTATCCTCTGCAATTGGTTCATAGTGAAGTGCGTAGTGCCTATTTGTAAAACCATTTCACAACATCGAGATAAATAATACTTTGTACACTTGGAGAAAACAATTCAAAACATTTATGACAATAATCCCTAGATATTGGTTTAAAATCATCTCTGAAAACAAGGAGATATTCAATTGACATGACCCATAAGTGCAATATGTACCCTTGAAAGAGCTGTGAACTCTCCTAGTGAGTTGGCATCATACAAATCAGACTTGATTTAACATTTAAATGGGTAAAAGTGACAAAAGGATGGGTCAGCGTACAAAATGCAGAAAGTGACATGTCAGGATGATGATCAAGAATTTTAAAATATGTGACTCAATGAGTCTTTATACCAAACCCAAACTAACCATAACTTATTTATACCAAAAATGAAAAAATGACTATGGAAAAGGGACATAAAACCTATAACCTAATGAGCACCTATGACTCAAAATCAAAATTAAATACTTATTTGACCCTTGAAATTCTATGTCATAACAGTTCTTGTGTGGTTATTAGGATGGAGAGTGAGATGCTAAAATGGAAAGTGATCCATCATTGTAATATGTAATCACAAGAAAAGATTAATGAAAACACATCACTTCTACATACCAACCATGTAAGAGAGTATGGGGGGATAAACTCCACTAGATAGGGAAAGGGGGATAAAATTTTAGGAAAAAGGGAAAATCTAGGGGAACTTAAACCCAAAGGAATATTATTTCAATATTCCTTAAAGTATAAAGTATGGATATTTATTTTTATCCTAAGCTCTAAGAATGGGGACAAGTGGGGGTAAAGTGGGCCTAAGGTGGTTCCCAACATGACAAGTGTAAATTTGGGAACATGCATACATATAGTTTGGACTTAGTTTATTTTCCTATCATTACATTATTATTCATTTTCACCTCACCACCTCCATACTATGTTCATCCATTCCTTCATGTTATGAGTACCTATACATGTACATGTACGAGGGTGAGATTTGGATCTTGATTGAAGAGGTGGGTTGTCAAGCCTATAGGACATTGAAGAAGCAAGTTGTTAAGCTTGAGAGCATTCTCTCCATGTGAGAGAACTACTAAGAATTTTTTTCCCAATGTGCCAAAATGCAGCTACAGGGCTCTAAGACTTCATGTCTGACATGTTGTTGAAGCTCGGGAATGGAAGTGGGGCAGTCGAAGGACTATTTATCAGAGAAGGGGCACACTTCTTTGGGTGGGATAGGCATGTGGTGAATGAGGGATTGTAAGATGTTATTTTGAGTTGGAACATGTGTATGATTTTATATGTTGTTAGAGAGACCTTATCTTGGTTATAAATTCTTTACCCAGGTGGAGTTCTAGCCCTAACTCATTGGTGACCCACTTTTGAGAGTTTATGAGCAGTGTAGTCTAAGGCTAGGAGGAACATGGAAGGTCTACATGGAGTTGGTGTTCTTTTTAACAAGGATAAGTGTCAATCATGTGCTAATTTGTGTTTCTTAATATTTATGAATTTATTTTCATGATTTTTTCCTATTTGAGTTTCATGTATATTTATGTTATTACTTTGTATGAATATGTGCATTTGCAAATCATTTTTATGAATTAAAATAGTATCAGAGTTAGGAATTTTCATGTGGAATTTTCCAGTAGGGATCTGAGAATTTTACAATGTGATATTAGAGCTCTAGCTTTGATATTGAGCCTATATGGACCGATTAACAAAGTGTAGAGATGGAAATGAAAACTATGTAGGAAAAGTGTTTAATAGAATGTCAGAAGATGTCTGGAATCTGTTCAATAAAATTATTGCAATGAAATTCAAGGAATTTTGCAAAAAATTTGGAAGAGCTAAACCCAGGGAATAAGTATAAGAAAATTTAGTCTCTAATTGAGCATATTTGGGCATGTGGATGCTCGAAAGTTGAAGTTAAAGAGCACCCATGGAACCCATGACAAAATTGAGGCGAAATTGGGCAAAAGCCCCAATTTTTGAAAAGTAATTCAAGAAGAATTAAATGTGAAAGAGGCAAATTTGAAGAGTAGGGGGGTCGAATTCGTATGTATAGATTTCAATTTAGTTATATTGACCTTAATTACAAGATCAAAGGATGAACACAAAAGTAATTGCAGAATTCACAAGATAAAAATTGTGCAAAGGTCCCCAATTTTGCGGTGGAAATTATTGGAGAATTAATGATTAATGTAATAAATGAACAAGAAATTAAAATTTCCAAATTTTAATGGAAATCTGAGAAAGAAATTTTGAATTTGGGTGATTTACGAAGTAAGCAAAATAAATAAAAAATTGGGTATTTTTCTGTACAATGACATCGTCACGACATGGAAGCCACGTGTCAATTGATGCAGTGGAATAAAAATGTGTACTTACATGGTGGAAGGTACATATTGGATGGAATGAAAGTTAGTAGGTGGTGTGGCACAATGTGGCATGCCAACTATCAGTCCCATGCAACAATGGTAAAATCTTATATGTTTTCTATGTGTTAAGATATCTCAAACCACATAGAGAATCAATGATATGGAAAAAGGTATGGTATCCCCACGGTAAGAAGAGGAAAATCAGCTAAATCTGAAGGATCGGCCAGGGGGAAGGGTGGATGGAATTCTAAGAGTAAAATAAATATGGCATCACCCAAACCCACAGTGAAATTTTGAAATTTGACTATGTGTCAAGACTTCATGGGTGTGAAGGATATCGGGGAGTTGATGAATTATAAGAAAAGTTTATAAGTATGGGAGAACATCAAGAGAAACTAAATGTGACAGTTTATTTTGGAGGGTGTGGAAGTTTGAAGGGAAGAAATGAATACCTTAAACCCACATTGAAATATTTTAATGACCAAGTTCTAATTCGAAGATAATTGGACGGTGCATGAGCAATGAAGCTAGGATGCTCGAGCTAAGAAAATTCTCTTCCATGTCATTCCATTAATAGTCTTCCTGCTCAAATATTCTGAAGGGGGACACAATAATTGGTCACAAGGATATGTGGACAGTAGATTCCATGTATTCACTCAAGAATGTATAAAGAAAAATATATTAATAATTCACAAAAGGTCAGAAATAAATTATTTCTAATAAAATTTTGAAGAACAAATTGTTGTATAAAATGATGGATTTCTTAAATTCTTGTAGCCTTACAAATCATGTTACATACAAATTTTTCATAACAAAGAACATAATTCGACGTAAACATAATTCAGTAAGAAGATCAGTAAACCAAGACATGGATGATGCCCAAGAAACTTACAATTATGAATTTGAAGGAAGAATATTTGGTATGGGCGTGGGTGCTGCAGTAACAGATTCCAACGGGCATGTAGAATATGAAAAGAAAGGGACCATTAACTTGCTAAAGACCATAAAACATTTTCAAAAGTATGTCCAAATTTATAAATATAAAAACGAGAAGCTTATGAAATCCACAAACCTTATGTAATGAACCTCCTCGTTACGGCGACGAGCCTCTTATAACAAGTAATTTTTTTTCCTTTTTCAAATTGTGTGTGCGCATGTGTACAAGGGTAAAAAAAAAACACATTCAACTCTGTTTTGCCACCCGATGATGAGCAAGACGCATACAACGACGAGCACAACATGACGAACTAAGACGCACATCAAGTATCTACATGCAATTAACGACAATCAAACGACTAATAAATAAGACTGACTACCCATCCTTCCTACCCTGCAATGGTTAGGACCTCTAAGATACATAAGCAACGCTCAAGCCCAGGTTCCCATTGATTTTAACCATTTAAGGTCTCAGGGATGGCGGCTAGTTTGAGGAACATGGAGGTGTCTACGTCCCGCCTGACACAAGTAGACCAAGCACACAAAAGTTTATGACCTAGTACAACATTAATTAAACAAAGGACTACAATCTAGATTAGTCTTAAGGCCATTCCATTGTGCAACTTTAGATCATAATTTGTCATCAAGGTACCCTCTAAATCAACATTCAAGGACCTTATTGTGCAAGTTTGATCTTCGAATGGTTTAACATTTAACCAAATAATTAATCATAATTTTAATAAAAAATAATGAATAGTTAAAAATTATCATTTAAGCGAAAATTAACATTTAATTTATAATTATAATAATTAACACAATATTCTAAAATCATTTAACTCACTCATTAATTATAAATAAAAATGAATAGTTATGAATTATCATTCAAAGAAAAAAATAACATTTAATCTATAATTATAATTCAATAAATAACGCAACATTCTAAAATCATTTAACTCATTCATTGTAAAAATTCACATTAACCTTCACTCAAAGATCTAAGTTTATAATTCGATATACATTAATTATGAACCAATAATTGACTCAACAACGCATTGATCATAATCCATAATTGACGTAATATTCAAAAATCCTTTTAATGCAAGTGTATAAATTTAACATTAACATTAACTCAATGATCTAAATTATAAATCAATAGACAGTAGTTGTGAACCAATAATTAGCGCAACGACCCAACGATTATAAATCCATAATGGATGAAATATTCTAAAATCTTTTAAGAGAAGCATATAAATTTAACATTAATATTAACTCAATGATCTAAATTATAAATCAATAGCCAGTAACTATGAACCAATAATTAGCGCAACGACCCAACGATTATAAATCCACTATTGATGCAATATTCTAAAATCTTTTAAAGCAAGCATTAAAAATTTACATTAATATTATGCCATAATTGGAGCAAGCCTGAATAACTTAAAAGAAATGAATAATTAAAATAAATCAGTGTGGCATTAGAAACCTGTCACCCCGTAGTCAGAGGCACAAAAAACTAATTCATTGTTGTCCACTTGACAGACTCATCACTGTCCAAGGCTGGGAAGGGAGAAGGCTCGTAGCCAAAGGCAAATCACTAGATGAGAGGAGGGAGGGTTATTGTTGAGGCAAAAAGAATGGAATCACTGCAAGGAGAGTAACTCTTATGCTAGGAAACTTCACCCACTTCCAGGGATGATTCTCTATAAATAAAATTTCTATTTGGGAAACAAATAAAAAGGATGGAATTAGATTCTCTTCCTTGGGAATGACGCCACCTGAAGGTATATGGCTAGACGGTGTCGACTACACTCTGGAAAAACGGGGGCGCACCATACCAACTACAAGACTTCGCACAGCCTGGGCACCAAGATAAGAGGTCATCCCATGTGCACACTAGACTATGTTGTAGGGTAAATTTGTGGTTCATCCCCTTTTTTATCCACAAATTTTATTTAAGTTCTTATTCTCTTCATTTTGCCCAAAAATTTATGAAGACGACAATTATTACTTAAGTGGTTTTTTTTTTTTTTTTTTAACTTTATTATTTTATTTTTATAGAGATACTTTCTTAAGAGTAGACAAAATTTTACCCCAAGCAAAGTTTTAGACTTAGAACTTAGATTCTGGACTGGGCGACATTTAATTAGGGGAGTTGTTTTTAAAATTTCTTAATGCATTAATTGTCTTAGGGCCATCTAGGTTCGTTCCTTTATCATCATCCATGCAACATGCCCTTCAGGATGCACTACGTGCTCCAAGGGTGCCACTCGCCTCATCTGTTCCTTTGCGCAACGTGCTCCAAGGGTGCCACTCGCCTCTTGACTAATTGGTAGACATTAATAACCCCTCGAGTCAACACTCCGCCAGGTGAACTTGTGAGAGAATAAGGGATTGTAAGGAATAAGGCCCCCACCTTATTGTGTGCCCCTTAGAATCATCATGAGCGACTATTGCAGTCTTCCCTCATAGCATCGTGGGTCCCCTCGAACTAGGTAACCGTTAACCTACAATTCAAGCCACGACGAGAGTGCTAGTAGGTTGTGGTAGAGATGTTGTCCACACCTCTCCCTCAACCTCTCTGGTATTCGTGTGTGGCCCCTTTACTCCATATGTGAGTCTGGTCGGTAAGCTATAGTCATCCTACATCATCAACAAATCATGTCAAAACATATCCACATCATATCATCTAATCAGATGTATTAATATCATACTAAGAAAATCAAACCCCAATAGCACACTCCCTGACTCAATCTGGAGTCCAAGGGCTTCCATCGATGCCTCTGCATCCTCAAGGTCCAAAACCCTGCACACTCAGTAAAACCGAGTCAATAGCACCTATCTATGTCAATGTAGTACAACATCATGTCATCTACCCATAACGCATCATAATCAAAGTCAAATGTTTAAAAGCATAATAATCTGGATCACTTGTGAGCAAGTGTCCTCAAAGAATAAGTTTTCTCAGTGCGCCAGAGCGGGATGTTACAAACACAATAATTGGTCACAAGGATTTGTGGACAGTAGAGTCCATGTATTCACTCAAGAATGTATAAAGAAAAATATATTAATAATTCACAAAAAATCAGAAATATATTATTTCTAATAAAATTTTGAAGAACAAATTGTTGTATAAAGTGATGGATTTCTTAAATTCTTGTAGCCTTACAAATCATGTTACATACAAATTTTTCATAACCAAGAACATAATTCGACGTAAACATAATTCAGTAGGAAGATCAATAAACCAAGACATGGATGTTGCCCAAGAAACTTACAATTATGAATTTGAAGGAAGAATATTTGGTATGGGTGTGGGTGCTACAGTAACAGATTCCAATGGGCATGTAGAATATGAAAAGAAAGAGAGCATTAACTTGGTAAAGACCATAAAACATTTTCAAAAGTATGTCCAAATTTATAAATATAGTAACGAGAAGCTTATGAAATCCAAGGAGCAACAAGAAGGCCTTAACATCAAGTTAATGCAGAGCTTGGACATAATAAAGAATAAGATGGATAAGGATACTAAGTCAAGCAAATAAGGGAGTCATTGGTCTCATGATGAGAGGATAAGAACCAAAAGTGTTGGTAAGAATCACCATCACTCCCTAAGTCATTCAACTAGAATAAAACACAATATTTCATGTCCATCCCCTTTCAGGGAGCATAAAAATAATTTGGGGTGGATGAACTACAATGAGAAATGAATAAAATAAAACCACCTACACTTGATGGAGAAAACAGGAAGGATTAAGATTTTGAGACTTGGATGTTGAGCATGAGAAAATATTTCTAGTTGCATAATTATTGTTCACAGGAAGAATGTTCATATATCAACTCAAAGGAAAAGAATCAATGTAGTGGGATTAGTTTGTGCAAGTGCAACACATTGATGAGAAAAAGGTTACTTAACCAAATGATACTATGATAATAATATGAAGTATTTATTTGAACTCAATCTTGGGAGTATGACCATAGATGAGTTTGAAAGGAGGTTCTTAGAGATGATAAAATATATTTCTTTCATCAAGGATGAACAAGTTAAGATTCACAGGTACCTGAGTGGGTTTCTATCATTTATCGATGACAAGATAAAATATGATGATCCCAAGACACTAGATGAAAAAATAATGAGAGATAAGTTCCTTTATGATCAACGTAGAGGAAGAACAATTTTCCAAAAGGTGTGGGAAGACACAAAGAAGATAAAAATGGAACAGAAGAGGAAGGAGATAAATCCATGATTCTTCCAATATAATTCTCAAGGACATCTGACTCCTAAGGAACTCAAGATTAATGAGACAATGGGGAAAAGAGAAAGGAATCCACCTATTCAATATTGGGGTTGTGGGGGAGATTATATGTACAAAGATTTCCCTCTCAGAGGTGAAAAAATTAGCACTGTTCACAATGTACATCAAGCCAAAATAATGGAGGGCATGGGAAAAAATGTACCTAGAGTCTATGCAGCTCTAGATAACAAGCAAGCTAAGTTCCAGTCACATATGATTGAAGTGGAGGGTAAGATCAACAAAAAACCTATTGTTATTTTGATTGATTCAGGAGCTAGTTATCGCGATTTAAATCCTAAGATGGTGGAAATATTTCATTTTCCAAGAATCAAGCTTGGTAAACCTTGGATGGTGTAGCTAGCTACGAGAGCTAAAAGGAAGATTAATGAGATGGTTAAGTCATTCCCAATGGACATGAATGGATAAAGCACAAGGGAATATTTTAGTATCATACCTTTGGGATCATATGACTGTCTAATTGGTGTGGATTGGTTGGACAAACATCATGTTGTTGTATACTATTATAATAAGGATTTTACCTATTGGGATGAATAAGGGAACCCGAGGTCAGTTCAGGGTATTCCAAGAGCAGTAACCATCAAAGAAGTTTGAGCCTTGTAGCTGAATAAAAACATCAGGAAAGGATGTCATGTATTTGCAACACATCTGGAGAAGGCACCTAAGGATAAAGTACCAATTATTGAAGATTATGTAGTCATGAAATATTTTAAAGATGTATTTAAAGAAATATTGGGGTTGCCATCCAAGAGAGATATTGATTTCTCCAAAAATATGATGCCTGGAGTAACCCTAATATCCAAGAATCCTTATAAGATGATTACACCAGAGTTGAAGAAGTTGCAAATCTAGTTGGAGGAACCTCTAAAGAAGTGATATATATGGCCAAGTTTGTCACCTTGGGGTGCCCCAGTATTATTTGTGAAGAAAAAGGATGGAACCTTGAGGGTTTGCATTGACTTCAGGAAGTTGAACAAGGTAATTGTGAAGAACAAGTATCTTTTTCTAAGGATAGACGATCTCTTTGCTCAACTGAAATATGCTAAGGTATTCTCTAAGATTGATCTCAGGTCAGATTATCACTAGGTAAGAATTAAGGAAGAAGAAATTTGCAAGACTACCTTCAGAACAAGCTAAGGCCATTATGAGTTCACAGTGGTGCCATTTGGGTTATCAAATGCATTGGATGTCTTTATGTGCTTAACGAATGGTATTTTTAGAAAATACTTGGATAAGTTATTCATTTCATTTTTGGATGACATACTTATTTAGTCAAAATATGAATAAAAACATGAGAATCACTCAAGGATGGTGCTACAAGTATTGAGATAATATCAACTATTTGCAAAGTTGAGCAAGTTATCATTCAAATAGTGACATATACATTACTTGGGGCATATTATTTTAGAGGAAGGGATAGCAGTGAACCCGTAAAAGATAAAATCCATTGAAAGGTGGCCAACACCAAGGAATGTCTCTGAGGTGAGATCATTCATGGGACTTACAGGTTACTGTTGAAGATTCATTGAAGGATTCTCAAAGATTTCACACCCAATCATTTCCTTTCAAAAGAAGGATGTGAAGCTTGAGTGGACATAAGATTATGAAAGAAGTTTCCAACACTTGAAGTATTTGTTGATTAGTGTTGAAATATTGAGGATTGTTGATCCAAATGAAGACTTCATTGTATGCAGAGATTCATGTAAAGAAGGACTTGGTAGAGTCAGAATGGACATGTGGTGTGCTACGAATCAAAAGAATTAAAGGAGCATGAAAGACACTATGCTACTCATGATTTGGAATTGGTAGCCATAGTGCATGATTTTAAAATGTGGAGGCACTATATCATGGGGAAAATATTTGAGTTGAGGACATACCATAGTGGTCTGAAATATTTATTTGGACAACCAACTTTTAATTCTAGGTAGAGAAGATGGTTGGATTTCCAAAGTGAATATGATTTTGATATAAATCATATCAAGGGTAAGGAGAAAAAGGTGGCCGATGCACTTAGTAGGAGAGTGCATGAGATGAACACTACAACCATTAGCATGTACCAAACATATTTGAAATACATAATTCTATAGGCTCCAATATCATATCAACGATACATGGAGATAAATAAAAAAATTATGCAAGGTGATTTGCGGTAGAAAAGGAAAAACTATAAGCTGGAAAAGGATGAAATTCTCATATATAGGGGCATAATTTATGTGTCAAATTCTCAAGAATTAAAAAATATGATATTAAAATAAATTCATAATGCTCCTTATGTTGGACAATCATGTTACGAGAAGACTATTACAATTGTCAAGAGCCAATATTATTTGCCAGGTATGAAGAAAGAAGTGGTTGATTTTATTGTTATATGTTTGGAATGACAAAAGGTTGTGACTAAGAATAGACACTGAGCTGGGTTTCTACAACCATCACCCATTTTGTAGAGCTTGGTTATCTTTAGGACTCAAACTAATTAAAATCTTTTCTAAAATCTTCTACTTTAATAACTAAAATTTAGTTTAGAATTTCTTTCATGATTTTCTTATACTTGGAATAAACTAGGAATAGAAAGTAATAACAGAATAATGATAATAACATAATAATATCAACAACAACAATATAGTAATTATAACAACAATATAATACATACCTCCACCTGTACATTGGTTTATCTAGTCCCTTTTATCTCTAATCATGTTCTTGTCCTTTCCCAGACTGAATATTAACGTCCTAGCCAACTAGGAACAACCTCTCTGGATCCCTAGCTCTAGGAATCTTTGCAGTTTCCTCGCCCCCAAGCCCAAAATTCCCAGCAGCAATAGTGCCCTGTGAGAGTTCCCCAAAACAATTCTCCCAATTTCCTCCTCCTCCTCTATATTTCATAAATTCAGAAATCCTCAAACATAAATTAGGTCCCCTTCCAAGTGTGGGACAAATTTTCATTCAAGTTTTGTCATTGATGTCAACAGTGATAGTAAGCAAACCAACAACGTCAATCTCATGAAGAAAAAGAATCGACAAAAGAACATCACCTTAAAGATGAAGAAATTCGTGACTATTGTTGATCGCGATAGGATCAACAATCCAATGATAAAATCTTAGGAGGGTTACAAAATGCAGAAATAAAAGCTCAGAAGAGATTGGTGCATTGAAAATCAGTAGGTATGGTGTGAATAAAACCTATATCAAATCATGACTGTTGATGTGAAATCACCCGACTAACGACATGGGTGAATTGTGGTAAGTGAGAAAGCAGAATTAAAACACTTGCTAGTTACAATCTCCCAATTCATCTAGATCATCAGATCACACAGCTTCAATGATCTACGAATGTGGTTGATCCAACTAACGACCGATTTAAGTCATATTAAATCGTGACCGTCAGATGTGAAATCACAAAATTTACGACAGGGATAGACTGTGGAGATTAAAAGGAAAATTAAATCACTCGTAAATTGTAGTTCTGTAATCATGGTCGACCATTGATCTGCTTCGATAATCTCAACAATCGTCAGATCATCTAGATGTGGAAGGATAATATAACCGGGGCTAAAAGGTTTAGATTTGGATTAGCTGAATACTCGTCAGCCGTCGGATTAAATCCGATACTCGTCAGCTATTGGATCATGTTAAAGCAGAAGGACAGGATAAAGATACAAGAGATGCATTGTAGAATAGATTGAACCATTAATCTAAAGAACCTAATCAATGAACATAATTCACTTTGGGTATAAATAAGCGAGGAACTTACGCCACGTTAGTTTGAGATTTGAAATAATTGAAGCCCGTAAATCCAATGTGAATAAGGACTGTTGGATTTAGAGGACATGCGAGGACCGTTGGATCATAGCTGTTATTCAATAGACCACGTCAGCAAGGACATCTAGCGCAGTCAAGGAATGACAAGTGTCAAGATGAATCGACATTTCTGATACATGTAAATCATGAATCAGAGTGACACATTGAAGCTACTCGGTTCATGACACATCAACAAGTGGCGTAAGCAACTTACGTCACTACAGGAGTTTCGCGTCGGGAGATATACCATCAATACCTGTCGCAAGTCCCGAAATATCGAATACTGGAGTCCCAAAGTGTACACGAGATGTCCAATCTATAAAATGCTCTGCGAGCATCCTCGACCATCAATATACTCAGTGGAAGGATAGTGTAAGCGGAATGATTAAATGAAAGCAAGCAGTCTCCATTGTTGATGACTCACACAGCAGGTGATCACTCCGAAGGAAAATGGAGCCGTGTTTATTTGAAACCTTTGAAGTCCCTAACATTGAAATTTCAAAAGGGACATGCCTCGGTATATTGATAGCTTCAGGATATTCGACATGCTAGAAGTTACGAAAAACCTAAGGGAAAAGTGATGAAATTATGAAAGCCATCCATCTCAACACATGATTAAATAATAGCCGTTGGATTTAGCAGTGAAAGGATGAATGTAAGGTCTAAAGTGGATCATTGATCTGTCTCCATGAAACAAACGTGAACCATCCGATTGTTTCGACGATATCGTAATCGAGAGTTTTGAAATATTGGAAGTCATGAAGACCCGAAGGTCAAAATGCTCAAATTTTGTTATCCGTTCATCCCATCAAAAGATTAAATCGTAATCATTGATTTAATAAAGAGCTCAAGAACTCATTTTGCTTAGCATCTGGTTACCATCGATGGTCATAGGATATAAGAGTTTTAAAAGGAAACTGTTATACATCGCTATATTTGGTAAGCTTGTGGTTCTGTAATAATCGGTCTTATGAAATGGCTTGAATGAAGCGCCTCCATAGAAATTGGTCCCTGTGAAAATAACAGAGATTTGGGATCGTGTATAAAGGATTAAATTGATCCATGACTGTGATAAATTTATGAAAAACCTTTACGGTAAAATAAATAAACAGTAATTAAGACTAATTAATCAAAGAGGTGCAATGGTCGAAATGAAGGGACACAGTGGTGTCACACTCACACCGTTTGAAGATTATATAATCATGGAAGAGTGTTGAGAATAAAATGTCTCTGTAGTTCAGAACAAAAGATCAAAAGCTGAAGCAAATTCCAAGAATAAAAGATAATATCTATGTATTAAGGGTGGTTGGGTGGTGCAAGGGTAGGTTGGATCCTACAGAGGGAGTTGATGCTTCCTTTTCAGTTCCAGCTAACTAAACAGGGGGTCATAGCCTCCTAGCAATTGGTGCTGGTAAACCAGGGTGTGGGTGCATATTGATCAGTCGGTGTTGATCAAAGAGGAAGTACATCTTCCTTCTATGTAACATGTAATACAATTTTGCAGTTAATAGAAAAGAGTTTGTGGTTTTCCCAATTGGGTTCCATGATAAAACATTCTGTTAAAATTCTGTCTAATAAATGAAAAATTGATATAATCGTTGTGTCACTGATTCACCCCCCCCCTCGCTCAGTGACATGATCTAATCCTTCACCAAGTCCTCCCTCATTAATTACCAACAACCTTATCCCCCCATTAATTCCCAAACAGATGTATCCTCCCCATTAATTACTTCACCCACCTTTTAATAATAAAATAATAAAATACTCATTAATATATTTTAATAATTAATTAAATTAAAATTAAAAAGTATGATAAAATTAATCAATTTGGGCTGTTACATACACCCACCCTTCAAGAAACTTTGTCCCGAAGTTAGAGTTATTTACAATACAAGGGGATGTCACAATTAATATAACTAACTATATGGTTATTTCCTGGATTGATTTGGTTATTCCCTTTTTTGGAGGTTTGCTCTACGATTATGATTTTATGTTATTGATTTTGTAAACTCATATTAATTCTTGATAAATTCATTTTTTGAGCAAAACACAATAATTATTTGTTTTTACCAATTACAAACCTGGTCATTTATTTACTTAGATTTTATTTGTTGGAGCGTGTGATTTTAAAAAGAGATTAAATACAAAATTGATATTTCGGCATTCGGGACTTGCATGTTACATATATCCAGAGTTCCTTTTCTTTACCAAACACCAAAACCCAAAATTGTTGGGCCCACACCCTAATCTCATTTCACAATTCGACATTTCTTATTTCATTTTGTTTGTGCATCAGGTGTTCGTAAACCATGAAATCCCGAACCCCAAAAACCCTGAAGTGTTGGGCCCACATTATTTCCACATTTTTCGATTTGGCAAACAACTTGGTCTTTCATTTTTTATGTTCGGCATTTGTAATCGCCAAAACCCGGTTGACCTCTATTCTTCACAAAACTGTAGGAACATAGTAGGAATTTTCGGTTATAGAAACAACTCTAATACTGTAATGAATGGACTGGTGGAAATGATGAAGGATCTTCATCCGGGATAGAGGTAGAATAGAAATAACAGATCATATTACAAGTCACTATGTACAGGGCATGACAAGTACATGAATTATTGTACATGAAAGTATTAAACTAATTAAGAAGATTTTTAGCGTGACTTTTCTAAGTATTTTGCTTGCCATGAGGTCATACACATTTAAGTATTTGAAATTTCATAATTAGACTATTATTTAATGGCATAAACTGTAGAGAAAAAGATGGGATCCTTCGAGTTAACTATGATTGATGTGTAAGTTACTCATGTGTATGAATGAGACCCAAGTTAGTAAATATACTTGCATGGTTATATTTTCTGTAAGTAAAGTTGCAGGACCGTATCACGTAACTGAGCTTTCCATTTATTAAACCAGAATCAAGATGAAACTATACCTATGACAGTGAATCTCTCTATATATATTTCGAGAAAGATATAGGTATGTACACACTTATAGGTGGAAATAAGTACAAATGTTAATGGAGAGTTAAAGCGAACTCCCTACAGTAAGAATGATAATATATGCCTGTATACACGCACATAACAGACAGTCAAAATACCTACTGTTCTAGAAGTCATGAAGATCCAACCTTGCAATTAAAAGATAATTAAATGTGCAAAACTGATTACTTTGACAATCCCAGACTCCTTGTCCTTCCAACTTCTGATCACCGAAACACCGAAAGGGGCTTAATGGTTCTGGATTGGCCTTAGCCTCCATCCACGTGACCACCACTCTGTGACCACACACTTAATGTCAAAGAGCTACTAGATTTTCATGATTTAGGAAATCGCGATCCAAGCGTTCCTCCTGTTTTAGGTCCTTTGAACTCCCGGACCCCGAAATGTCGAAATCTCCCCATTGAGAGATCAACAGTCCAGATTCCTCTTGAACTAGCGACCATGACCCCATTGTATCGATGATCCACAACCTTTCATTATTTTCCCTAAACCTTGACCACTCACCACATGTCCTCCTTAATGAACGATGTCGATCGTTTCGCACTTTCGTGAACCGCGAGTTCACGATGCAGCGACTCCAAAATTACTTGGTGCTCCAAAACCCCAAACTCCAAAAATAACGAAATTCAACGCCTTAGAGTGCTGGAAGACACTCATACTTAATCTCCTCCCTTCTCTGCAAGATTCCAACGACTCTTGGGATTTCGACACTTTTCCCCGAAGTGTCTCCACCATTTGTTTTAGCTACTCTCCTGCGCAACCACCCAGAGGTTAAACTCTCTGCACCCAAATCCTTTCTTTGAACCCCAAATATTCCTTTGACCTAAGTTTAGATATTGCCTATATGCATATAAGTATGTTGGAGTAGTTTGAGAGTTAAGGGAAGTGATAGAATTATGGACAGGATTTATCCACATAAGCTTTTATGTTCGAAGTAAACTAGACTGGTGTAATAATGTCATTATGGAAAGAAATGAATCTTACCTTCTCTTAAATTCTAAGCTGAAATGAAATTGGATTATGTCATAGATTTTTTTTTTTGGGTGAATTTGAGGTTCATTACATATGGTATTAGATCAAAAGCTAAAACACTGGGCCTGAACAGGGCCACATTAGCTGCTTAGTATTTATTCTAATTTATGTAAAACTAATAAATCTTATGGTTGCAAACATAAAGCCTTTCTATTTTTGTAAATTGTGGAAGCTCAGGAGGGTGCAGAAATTAGAATGGAAGGAAATCTGCATCAAGGACCTCCTAGAGATCCAAGACAGAATAGTGATAGAATCTCACCCACGGTGGTGTTGGAAACAATGAGAAATATTACTATTGAATTGCAGGTTTTCAAAGCTGACAATGAAAAATTGAAGAAAGCACAGCAGGAACAACAAGAGACAAATGAAGTCCTGTTGCGTAGTATAGTAACCAAGAAAATCCCAAAAGACGATAACCATGACGAAGAGTTCAGCAAAAGGGCCTCCAAGAATTCTTGTCCAGAAACAAAAAAAGGAGATAGTTCGTCTGAAGGGACACCTTCAGCTGAAGACAAAACTATACCAAACAGAAAAATAAAATAAGTAGACCACCTTGAAGGAGAATTTAAAAAGATTAAACCAGCTACCTTTGATGGAGAATCCAGGACAGGAGAAGAAGATACGGCATGGTTGTTGTACATCAAAAAATACTTCCAGATCTACAACTATTCCAACAACATGAAGGTCAGAATGGCCATCTACAATCTGAAGGGGAAGGCCAACATTTGGTGGTAGGACCTGAAATTGGCCAAGGGCCTAAAGGAGAAATAGTTGGAATGGTCTAACTTTAAAAAGTATTTCAAGAAACAATACCTTTCTGAAAGTTATTATGACAGGAAGATGAAAGAATTTTATGAGTTATGACTCAGATAGATGATAATGGAGGACCTTATAAATAAATTTATGGAACTACTAAGGTTTGTACCATACATCTGGGAGGATAAGGTAAAAATCCAATGATTCTTAAGTTGTTTACCACAGTTCTACAGGGACATAATTGAGTTTGACAACCCCAAATACTTGAGTGAGGTATTCAGGAAAGCACGAATGTGCTATGACCAGTATAAATAGTAGGTAGAGTTTCCCAAGGACTAGAAGGATAAGAAGCAAGATCAAATGAACCAACAGAAGAAGGGATACCATCCAACTCCTTATCAGAATGCAACAAAAAGTTTCCCAGGGAAGGATTTTCACTCCAATCATCTGAATACGCAAGTTAGTGGTAAACCAATAAACCTAGGAATGAAGACGTTTGGGGACAACTCCTGCGAGCCATTAAAGTGTTGGGAGTGTGGAGAGCCTCATCTAAGGAGGAATTGCCCAAGTTTAATTTCAGCAAACAAAACTGTTGTTCACCATTTGGAGGAAGCCTCGACAGTGGGAGACATGGGCAAAAGTATGCATCGGATAAATGTAGCCATAGATGGTCAATAATCTGACCACCAGTTCTTGGTGGTAGAAATCGAAGGTAAAATCAATGACACTCGAATTTATGTTTTAATTGACCCTGGAGCTATGTTAAGTTATATTACTCCCGATATAGTAGATTGGAATAAACTTAAGAAACTGAAGCATGCAAAATCATGGCTTGTACAACTAACAACAGGTACTAAAAGGAAAGTAGTTGACTTTATTTCTGATTTTGAGTTTAGCTTAGATGGTCAAAAGATAAGGACCAATCTAAACATCCTACCACTAGGATCTTATGATATGATTATCGGGATGGATTGGTTGGAACAACACAAAGTAGTACTAGACTGTTATACAAAGATGCTTAGCTATAAAGATGATTTTGGCACTGTTAGAATATCCCAAGGCATACCAAAACCTATATCAGTCAGACAAGTTTCAGCGATGCAAATCAAGAAATGTATTAGAAAGGAATGCCAAGTTTATGCCATCCAAGTGACGAATCTATTATAAAAATAAGATAAGCCCAAGTTAGAAGAATTTGTTGTCCTACGTGAATTCAAGGACATGTTTGTGGATGAGATACCAAAATTACCCCCTATAATGGTAATATATTTCTCCATAGACCTACTACCCAAATAAACCCCTATATCAAAAGCACCCTACCAAATGAGTCTACCAGAACTGACAGAATTAAAAATATAGTTACAGGAATTGTTGGACAAAGAGTATATCAGACCGAGTGTCTCACCATGGGGAGCACCATTCCTCTTTGTGAAAAAGAAAGACATACTCTAAGACTATGTATCGATTATAGACAACTAAACAAAATGACCATTAAGAACAAACACCCCTTACCAAGGATAAATGATCTATTTGATCAAGTTGGTGGGGCCAAGATCTTTTCAAAATTGGATTTACGATCCAGTTATCATCAAGTTAGCATAAAGAATGAGGACATAAACAAAACATATTTTCGAACAAGATATGGACACTACGATTTTGTAGTCATACCTTTTGGACTCACTAACGCACTAGCCACATTTATGTGCTTGATGAACAGCATTTTTAGTCGGTACATAGACAAGTTCATAGTAGTATTTATCAACAATATTCTGGTCTATTCTAAAATGGAGGAGGAACATGATGAACACTTAAGAATAGTTCTGTAAACATTAAGGAAACACAAACTATATGAAAAATTCGAAAAATGTGACTTTCATCAAAAAGAAATACAATATTTAGGACATGTCATTTCCTCAGAAGGTATTTCCATAGACCCAGAAAAGATAAAATCCATTATGGAATGGCCAGTACCTAAGGATGTGGCAGATATCTAGTCATTCATGGGAATCACTGGATATTATCGTAGATTTATAGAAGGTATTTCCAAAATAGCCTACCCTATCACATCACTACAAAAGAAATGAACCAAGTTTAACTGGTCACAAAAGTGTCAAAACAACTTTAACAAGATGAAAGTATTATTGACATCGACGCCCATTTTGAAGGTAGCAAACCTAGATAGAGACTTCAGAGTTTGTGTTGATGCAAGTAAAGAGTGACTAGGTCATGTCCTAACTCAGGAAGGGCACGTGATTTGTTACGAGTCTTGAAAACTAAAAGAACACGAGCGAAATTATGTCACTCATGACTTAGAATTGGCAGCAGTAATACATGACTTAAAAATGTGGTGACACTATATAATGGGCAGAAAATTCCTACTATTGACAAATAATACCGTGGTGAAATATCTGTTTAACCAACCAGATCTTAATGCAAGACAAGAAAGGTGGCTAGCCTTCTTGAGAGAATTTGACTTCGAGGTCAGACATATCAAGGGTAAGGAAAATAAAGTAGCAGATGCTTTAAGAAGAAGAGTCCATCGGTTATTTGAGATAAACATCAGCAGGTCAGAAAGTGATTTGGAACAAAGAATAAGGATGACATGTATTAACGACGGAAATTACACTAAGATAATGATATATTTAAAAAACAGTACCGCCAACTCTGACAAACTAGATCTAATAATCGACAAGAAAGGACTATTAAGATTTAAAAACAGACTTTACATACCAGATTCAACAGAAATGAAATCGACAATTTTGGATGAAGTGCATAAGAAACCGTATTTTGGCCATCCAAGTTACCAAAAAACAATAACAACACTTAGAAAACTATTTTACTGGCCTAATATGAAGGGCAAAACAAAAGAGTACTTGGCTAGGTGCCAATATTGTCAGTAGGTTAAGGCCGAGCACCACCATCCAGTCAGCCTATTACAACCGTTACCAGTACCAGAATGGAAATGGGAGACCATATCACTAGACTTTATAACAAGTTTGCTTAAAACTCAGAAACAGAATGATTCTATCATGGTTTTAATCGATAAACTTAGTAAGTCTGCACACTTTATTCTTGTAAAGTCTACTTTTAAAGATATAAACATTGTTGAAATATTCATGAATTTTTTTTTTAGACTGCATGGTATTCCTAAAATGGTGGTTTCAGATAGAGACATAAAATTTACATCTACTTTTTGGAAGGAATTGTTTGCAGGACTAAACACTAAATTGAACTTTAGTATGAACTATCATCCACAAACATATGGACAGATCGAAAGGACAAACCAGATCATAGAGGATATGCTTCGCATGTACATAAGAACAAAACCGAGCAAGTGGGAAGACTACCTGCACTTGGTAGAATTTGCATATAAAAATGGGTACCAAACTTCAGCTAAGTTTAGCCCTTTCAAAATACTGTATAGAAGAAAGTGTACAACTCCAATTAGCTGGGATAACCCAACTGACAGACTCATGGTTGGATGAAAGATGCTCCAAGAAATGGATAACATGGTAAGAAAGGTACAACAAAACTTGAAAGAAGCACAGGACAGACAAAAGAGTTATGCAGATAAGAAAATGAGACACTTGGAATTTCAAGTAGGAGACCATGTTTAATTGAAGGTAAAAGCCTGAAAGAGCTTGCTAAATTTAGGGAACTGTGCCAAGTTGGCACCTAGGTTTTGTGGGCCCTTCGAGATACTAGCTCAAATTAGACCCGTAGCATATCAACTTGCACTTCCAGTTAATCTAAAAATTCATAATGTATTTCACATTTCTTTGTTGAAAAAGTATATTCATGACCCTACTCATATGATTAATTGGAACTTGGTGTAGGTGGAACTCGAAGGTGTGTTCCAAGTGGAACCCTTGCTCATTCTGGACTGGAAAGAAATAGCACTTCGGAACAGAGTCGTTGCTTAGGTAAATGTGCAATGGAAGCACTTTAGTCTTGAGGAGGCCACTTGGGAATTGGAGGGAGATTTGCAAAAATCTCATCCAACTCTGTTCCAAGGAAGGAACGAACACTGAGGACAATGTTTTACTAAAGGGGGAAAGGATGTGACATCCCCAAAAATAAAATATTTTTGAAATTTAAATTTGCAGGAAAAAGTATTCTGTTTTTAGTAAATTTTAATTTGGAAATTTTTTGCCATTTATGGCAATTTCGAATATCAAATTTGATAATTGTAATAAATTATTATGACCATTGGGTAGAAATCTGAGTTGACTCAACTAACTATATGACTATGACATTAGTATAAAAACAAAATATTTTATATTGATTGGAAGAGGAAGAATGGAACAGCCATGTTAAAATCAGCTGACCATGACTCCATGACTGGGGAACATGTTGGAACTACCTCTAGGATGATTGTTACAAGTGGAAAATCAATGATTTGGCCATTGGCAGCCCCTGAAAATTAGGGATTTAGAAATCTGCAAAAAATCCCAAGGGAGGGAAAAAGACCTGGGCAAAATTGATAAATAGCATATGTGAGGAGGCAGGACACTACCAAGTATGCGGAGAAAAGAGAC
>SNQJ01S0111158.1:0-27016 GCA_010110895.2 Picea sitchensis | reverse complement strand
TCTTAACATATCCTCGATCACTTGATTGACCCTTTCTATTTTCCCATCTGATTATGGGTGATAGGTTGTGCTTAAATTCTGATTTGTCCCAAATCCTTTGAATAATTGTTTCCAAAAATTTGATGTAAATTTTGGGTCTCTATCAGAAATAATTTCATTGGGCCCACCATGTATGTAATATACCAAATATAAAAAGTATGCAAAACATAAATAAAATGCTAGAAATGGTAGAATAACAGTAATATAACTAGCATAATCTCCACAATAACACAGAAATGATATAAGAATAACAACAAAATTAACACTTTGATTCAGAAAGCAATGTTCACGGGCCTCTTTGAGGGGGAAACCTTCATTCAAGAAGTGCTATGTTACAATAATCTCCAAGCTAGGGTTTTCATACCCTTGACCCTTATTTATACTAAATATGTCTATCAAGAGAAGCATGTAGAGGAAGATCCTTCTAGAAGCAAAAGCTTCTATTAGGTCTTCTTACATTCACCTTATTCTATTTTATTGAAAGGCCTTATTAATATTGACTTTTATTACATCCGAATATATTGTTGTACCTATGTGCGAGTTAGGACCCTAACATCTTCGCCCCCTTAAAAACAACCTTGTCCTCAAGGCTTGATATGTGGAAACTACTGCAGAATGGTAGTTGGCTCCCAAGTGGCATCTGCTGGAGTTGTATCTTTCCACTGGACTAGCACTTCCTTGATGGTTCTTTGATGCAGGCGATGCTCACGCTGGTCCAAAAATTCTTCTGGTTGTAGCCAAATGGATCCTTCTTCAGCTAACTCGGGAAGGTTGGTTTTAATTTTGCACCTAGTTCCAGTCACCTTCTTTAAGCATGAAACATGAAAATTAGGATGTAGCTTCGAATGACTGGGTAGAGCTAACTGATATGCGACTTGTCCCACACGCTTGAGAAGTGTATAAGGACCATAAAATTTGGGTGCTAGATTCTGACAATGCCCGGCCTTGAGGGAAGTTTGCTTATATGGTTGCAGTCACAGAAACAATTGATCCCCTTCTACAAATTGACGTTCAGAGTGACCTTGATCTGTTTGTTTCTTCATGTGATTTTGTGCCATGACCAAGCTCTCTTTGAGGGTATGGAGAATATCCTCTTCAATTTTAAGTGTTTGGTCAACCGCCTGGACCTTCGAGGTACCCGGTAAGTATGAGAGAACTGAAGGTGTCTTTTGTCCATATACCGCCTCAAAAGGAGTCATGCATGTAGTTGTATGGTAGGAAGTGTTGTACCACCATTCAGCTAGGGGTAACCATTGAGCCAATTGATTTTTCTTTTTAGAGGCAAAACACCTCATATATGTTTCCAAACATTTTTTGACAAATTTATTTTGACCATCAGTCTGGGGATGATAAGTTGTGCTAAGATGCAATTGGGTGCCTTGTAGCTTGAACAGTTCTTGCCAAAAATTGCTTGTGAAATTTGGGTCACGATAAAAAACAATAGAGTGCAGCATGCCATGAAGCTTGAAGACCTGGTCCATGAAAATTTGAGCCACCATGGATGCAGTAAATGGGTGTTAAAGAGTGCAGAAATGAGCATACCTAGAAAGGCGATCCACAACCACCATTATGGCTGATTTATTTCCTGATTTGGGTAAGATGGTAATAAAGTCCATAGAGATATCCTTCCAAATAGTAGGTGGAATCGGAAGCGGTTGTAGTGTGCCCAGAGATTTGACAGTTTCTCCCTTGTTGTGTTCACACACATCACATTCAGTGACAAGATTACGAATGTCTTGTTTCATACCATCCCAAAAAAAAGAACGTTTGACCTTGTCATAGGTTTTGGTCAACCCGGAGTGCCCCACTATGGGTGTAGCATGAAGCTCAGAAAGTACTGTAGATTTAAGCTTTGATTGTTTACTTAAATACAAATGGACTTTGTATTGAAGCTCATCCTAGAGCAAAGAGTACCCTGGGGGAGCTATAGAATTGGTCTGCAATTGTTGGATCAGATGAGAACTTTTGGGATCTTGTAGCCATTCCTGGTGAACAACTTGGAGGTAATATAGTACAATGAAGGAAAGAGAAAAAAGGGATCCTTCTTGTTCATATTTTCGGGACAGTGCATCTGCCACCACATTATCTTTTCCTTTCTTGTAAATGATCTCATAATCATATCCAAAGATCTTAGTCACCCATTTTTGTTTCTTCGGGGAGGAAATGCTTTGTTCCAGAAAGTACTCGAGGCTTTGATTGTCTGTCTTAATTTGGAAACGTTTCCCCAAGAGATAAGGGTGCCATAGATCAATGGCATGTAGAATAACCAACATTTCCTTTTCATAGATGGGTTTTCCCAGATTCCTTTCAGATAGTTTCTTGCTGGTGAAGGCCAAAGTTCGACCCTCTTGCATAAGGACAACATCGATTCCTCTCCCTGAGGCATCACATTCCAACACAAAGGTCTTTGTGAAATCAGGAAGGGCCAGAACCAGAGTGGTTCACATGGCCATCTTCAAGGTTTGAAAAGCTTGAGGAGTGGCTGGAGTCCAAGTGAAAGAGTTCTTTTTGAGGAGAGCAGTGAGAGGTGTTGCAATCTTTCCATAATTCTTAACAAACTTGCAATAATACCCTGTTAAGCCCAGAAATCCACGCAATCTTTTGAGAGTCTTTGGGTGTGGCCAGTCTTTCATAGCTTCAATATTTTTCATATCCACCTTGACGCCATCTTTGCCCACCAGATGACCCAAGTATTCTACTTCTAAGGCACCAAAAGCACATTTAGACTTTTTTAGGAAAATTTGGTGCTGAGAGAGTAGACCGAGAACTTCATCCACATGAGTAAGATGGTATGTCCATGTTTTTCTATAGATGAGGATATCATCAAAGAAAACTAAGACAAAATGATGGAGAAAGGGATTGAAGACATGATTCATGAGGCTTTGGAAGGTGGAGGGGGCATTACACAAGCCAAAGGGCATGACCAAAAACTCATAGTGGCCCTCATGAGTTCAAAAGGTCATCTTGGGAATGTCTGCCTCTTTCATACATATCTAGTGATAGCTCGAGTGAAGATCAAGTTTAGTAAATAATTGGGTGCCACTCAATTCATCCAGGAGGTCATCAATGACAGGAATGGGAAATTTGTCTTTAATGGTTAGTTTGTTGAGGGCGCGAAAGTCAGGACACATTCTCCAAGAACCTTCTTTCTTCAGGACCGTGACTACATGAGAAGAGTAAGGGCTCGTACTAGGGTGGATATTGCCTACATTAAGGAGTTCTTGGACCATTTTCTCAATTTCATTTTTTTGTGAAAAGGGGTGGCGATACAGACGGATATTCGGAGGAAGGCTTCCAGGTACAAGGGGAATGGAATGATCATGAACACCATGGGAACGAGGGAGTCCTTGGGGAGTGGAAAATACCATTTGATGTTTAGAAAGGAGGGATTGGAGGTCTTGCGGCACCGAGGGTGTCTCTGTTGCTTGTATGGCATGGAGTTGGGTAATGACACCAGAATGACCTTTTTTGAGCATCTTTTCCATACGATGGGAACTAATGACCTCAGGTGAACCACTAGTGATGCCTTGGAATTTATATTGGTGGCCTTCCTGGTCAAATTGCATGGTTAATTACTTAAAATGGATGAGAATGGAACCCAAAGTCCTTAGCCAGTCTGTACCCAATAGAATGTCACAACCGCACATGTCGATAGAAAACATATGGGATTTTAGGTGGTAGTCACCAATTTCGAGATGGACATTTTCACAGCGCCCTCCATTTTTCATTGAACCACCATTGGCAATCATGATTTGGAAATTATTGACGACATGGATGTAGCAATGAGTTTCTTAGGCAATACAGTGATGAATAAAATTATGAGTGTTTCCACTATCAACCAGAATGATGACCTTCTGATGCATGATGTAACCGATTAACTTGAGGGTTTGGGGAGTGGAGAAGCCAGTGAGAGAATTGAGGGAAATGACCGGTTCCACTTTGGGAGGGCTTGAGGGAGGGGTTATGTCAGTGATTTCAGGTGACTCAAACACAAGGGGAGTTTCAACGTCCTCTTCTAAAATATCCTCATAGATGGCCATAAAAATATTTTGTTCCTTACACTTGTGGCCCGGGAAATATTTATCATCACAATTATAACAAAGGCCTTAGAGTTTGTCTTCATTCATTTTAGACCTGATCAATTTTTGGATCTTTAATGGGGTGGAGGGAGTAGTGGGATTTACGGATTTAAGGCGAGGGATAAACGAGGGTTTTCAGTTTTGAGAGGATACAACTTGTTGTGCTTCTTTATCTCTTTTAGTATCCTCTACCCAACTCGAGGGTCGATCCATGAGGACATTGACCCAAATCTTCTCCATGAGGCCACTGATAAAATGCTCTTGAAAGAAAGCATCAGTCATTCCTTCTGTTTGAAAATTCAGGTGCTCAAAGGAAGCTATGAAGTCCTCTATGGTTCCTGATTGTTTCAACTTTGTCAAATGACCCAAATGGTTGGTTTCAGTGTCAAAGCATTCATAAATCTCAGTCACTAATTGGGTCCAAGCAATATACCCTTGACGAGAAGTTTTTCTCCAATGTCACCATTGCCAACGTTCTTGATCTAGATGCAGAACACCATACCAGAGTTTGGCCAAGTCATCTGTAATGCCATATAAAGAGAAATAATGTTCCATTTGGGTTACCCAACCAGTGGGTTCTGAGCCATCAAATTTGGTCACATCCACCCATGGAAAGGCGTAGGTCACGATTGAAAGTGATGGTGTTGAAAGGTATAGGAATGGGAGGAATTTTCACCTTTAGTATTTGGAGGTGCGTCAGGGAAAGATTCATCTGTAGGGATCTTGAGTTTGGTGTAGAGTGATGCAAAGAGCGAGATTCACCATGGGTGTTCAGTTCTTGTTGGACTTCCTCCATTGTGGGTACATGGTTGTATTTATGGTTGTATGTATGGTTGTATCGATGGAGGCAAAATTTGCACTGAGTTGTTTTACTTCTTTTTGGATCTCAGGGGCCGAGATTGCAAGGTGTTGAAGAGAGCTTCTAGGTCTTGTCTGGTGTGGGCCATGAGGATGGGTGAACAAAAAAGAGTTGGGATGAATTTTTTTTTTTTTTTTTTCGAAAAATGATATGGATGTGAATTTGATAGGCGAATAGATGAATCAATGGAATAGGTCTCAAATAATGGTGAAAAATTCTAGAATTTTTTTTTACACACAGAAGTTATACTCGGTCTAAAAATACTACAACGATATGAAATCCCAAATGGTTAACTAGTAAAGAAGCGTGAGTTTTACAACTTAGAACCACAGGTCCCCAAATGGTTAACTAGTAAGAAAACTGTAGTGATTTTACAACCCGAACACAGTTGCATGACAACAGATCTTGTATGTTTTAATTTGTTTATGTTTCTATCCCCCAAGGGTTAGGTATTCAAGGGTTCTATAGACAAGGGTTTTCCTTATGCTATAGCTCTCTGATATACATATGGGTTCCAACAATAGTACTCGGCCCAATATCTCAGGGCACTAACTAAGGAGGATAGACTGTACCCTTAGCCATACTACACGACTACCCAGGTACTAGAGAGTATCTTCCTAAGTGTTTTTCTTGGTGGTTCTTTAGCAGTTAGGTGGTTGATCGGTTTATCTAAAGAGGGCTTCAGGAAATCTAGGTCGATCCGTACACAATTGTTGTCTGATGCGCTACCACTCAAAGGGGTACCAACAAGGGTTACAAGGGTGGCCAACAAATGTGCGCTTAAGAACCACTTGTATTTCCTGTGTTTATGAATCCCTCAACTATGGGTTTATGTGCATAACGATAGATCTCTATGGCTTAAATATGCCTGAATACATCTCTACCCTAAAAAAAAGTTCCCACAATTTCTGCCAAGGAAAGTGCTCTGATACCACTTGTAATATACCAGATATAAAAAGTATGCAGAACATAAATAAAATGCTAGAAATGGTAGAATAACAGTAATATAACCAGCATAATCTCCACAATAACACATAAATCATATAAGAATAACAACAGAAATAGCACTTTGATTTAGAAAGCAATGTTCACGGGACTCTTCAAGGGGGCAACCTCGAGTCGAGCAGTGCTCTGTTACAATAATCTCCAAGCTAGGGTTTTCATACCCTCGATCCTTATTTATACTAAATATGTCTATCAAGAGAAGCATCTATAGGAAGATCCTTCTAGAAGCAGAAGCTTCTATTAGGTCTTCTTACATCTTCCTTATTCTATTTTATTGAAAGGCCTCATTAATATTGACCTTTATTACATCCGAATATATTGCTCTACTTATGTGCGGGTTAGGACCCTAACAATGTATCCTAGAAATTCTCTCATGTAAATCTATACAATGTTATCTTCCTTCTGTGTGAGATTCACTGGAATAAAATGAGCATCTTCAATTAGCTTATCCACCACCACCATGATGGAATCATGTTTCTTTAATATTCTGGCCATCTTGGTGATCCAATCAATTGTCACAAGTTCCCATTTCCACTCAAGAATGAGAAAATACTGAAGAAATACAATTGTATGTGTATGTTCACCCTAAAACTTATGAAATTATAGACATTTGGAAATATAATCAGCCACCACTTTCTTCAGACTTGGACAAATATATTGGTTCTTTACACCTGCAATTGTCCTCTAGTATCATGGGTGCCCAACATAAGGCACACTATGCATTTCTCTCAACACCATATTTGTCGGCTATTGAGATTTAGGAACATATATTCTTCCCTTATACATAAGGATTCCATCCTCTTTCAACTCACAATATTTAATTTTCTGTTGAAAATTACCTCATTATAAATTTTATTTTTTCTTCATATAATGTTGATATGATTTTGTAGCTTCCAAAATTATATATCTTAAATAATATTTTCACATGATAATGGTTGTATCATGCATCTCATGCACTCCCATGTTGATTGAATTATCCACATTGCTCTATTTTCCTTCAATATGCTTTATATCAAAGTCATACTCATTGAGGAATTATAGACATCTAATTTGCATGGTATTCAAGTTGGTTGTCCAAACAAATATTTCAGATGACAATGGTTTGTTCTCGGCTCAAATATTTTTCCCATGAGATAATGCCTCCATATTTTCAAGGCATGAACTATGGATTCGAATTCTAAATCACGAGTGGCGTAGTGTATCTCATTCTCTTTCAACTTCCTTGATCATAGAAAATAACATGCCCATTTCAGGAAACAATTCCACCAAACCATTCCTTACATGCAATAGTGCACAAAATAAAGTCTTCATTAGGATAAACAATCTTCAAGATAGGTGCACTTGTCAATAAATTCTTCAATTGTTGAAAACTTGCTTCAGAATCAGAGGTCCATTCAAATTCCACACCTTTCTTTTATAAATAAGTGATTGGATGTGTAATTATTGTAAATCCTTCAATAAATATTTTTTCATAACCTAAAAATCCTACGAATGATCTCACCTCTAAGATAGTCCTTGGTACTCTCCATCCTTCAATGACTTTTATCTTCTCAAGATCAATTGTTATCCCTTCCTCTGAAATAATATGGCCTAAATAATGTATTTGCTTATGATACAATGAGCACTTGATCAACTTTCCATACAATTTATGCTCCTTTAATACTTTTATCACCATCCTCAGCTGCTACTTATGCTCTTATTCAGAGTTAGAGTAGATAAGTATGTCTTCAAAGAAGACAATGAAAAACCTATCCAAGTAATTTATGAAGAATTCCATTCATTAAAGACATGAAGACAACTAGTGCATTTGACAACCAAAATGGCACAAATGTAAGATCATAATGGTCATACCTTGTTCTAAATGTTGTATTTCTAATATCTTCATGTTTAATTCTCACCTAATGGTATCCTGACTTGAGGTCAATAATGGAAAATTTCTTTGCATCTTTTAGCTGATAAAAAATATCATCTATCCTTGGCAAAGGATATTTGTTAATCACAATCATCTTATTCAAATTTTTGAAATCAATACATAATTTTAAAGTTACATCTTTATTCTTGACTAATAGTACTGGGGCACCCGATGGTGACACACTTGGGAATATATACCCATTCTTCAAAATATCTTCAAGTTGCATTTACAACTCCTTCAACTCTGGTGTGCTCATTCTATAAGGAGTATTGGACATTGGGGCTACTCTAGGCATCAAATTAATGGATAATCCAATATCCCTCTTTGGTGTCAACCCTAATATCTCTTTAAATACATCCTTAAATTATTTTAGGACATCATAGTCTTCAATAGTCGACATGTTATCCTTAACTACCTCTTCCATATGAGCTACAAATATTTTGAATCCTTTCTTGAAGCTTCATTTTAGTTGCAAGGTTGAAATTTATCTTATTGATACTACCCTTGGTATACCATGAACTGTTTTCAATTTCCCTTCCTCATCCAAACAACTGGATTCCTTGTTATAAAAATATGGAAAAACATGATTCTTGTCCAACTAATCCATACTAGTTAGGAAATCATATGAACCCAAATGTATGATATTGAAATCTTCCTTTGTGCTTAGTCCATTGATCTATATTGGACAATCCTTAACCAACTCATTGATTCTTCTTTTATCTCTGGTAGCTAACTGAACTAGCCAATATTTCTCATGCTTGCTTCTTCGAAAATGAAATATTTGCACCAACTTAGGATCTATATAACTATGATTATCTTGTGAATCAATTAAAATAGTTATAGGTTGATCATTGATATTGCCTTCCACTTCAATCACATGAGATTGAAATTCAATTTTCTTGTTTTCCAAGGCTGCATAGATACTTGGCATTCTTTTACCCATATCCTCAATTTTATCATCCTTTTGTACATTGTGAACAATATTCACTCTTTCTCCTTTGTGAGGGAAATCTCTATACATCTTCTCTCCCTCACAACCCCAACATTTAATAAGATGTTTACTTGCCCTTTTTTTGAATTTTTCTTTCATTTTGTATTCATTTTGATCTGGTTTTCCCTGAGAACTATTTATGAAGAATGGTGTCTTGTATCCTTTCTTCCTCTATTCCATCTTAACTTTTTTATTTTCAACACAATCTCTTTGAAAGGTTGCTCCTTCTCTATGTTGATCATAAAGGAATTTGGTTGTCCTTATTTCTTCCTCCAATGCCTTGGGATCATCATATTGTATCATATCACTGAATATTGAAGGTAACCCACTCAAGAACCTTTGAATCTTGATTTTCTCGTCCTTGACAAAGTCAACATACCTTAGCAGCTCTAAGAATATTCTAGCATACTCATCGATGGTCATGCTCCCAAGATTGAGTTCAAAGAACTCCTTCATCTTCCAATCATAAAAAAACTTGGACAACTATTTCTTTTGAAAATACTTTTTGAATTTCCTCGAAGTGATCTTCTTCTCAACAATTCTCTTTACTTGCATGAGATGGTCCCACCACACTAATTCCTTTCTCTTGAGTTGGTAAGTTGAAATTATACCTTCTTCTTGTGAGGAATAATTGTAAAATTGGAAATACTTCCTCAAATTCCCAAAAACCTAAGCCTCCACATCCTCATATTTCTTGTGCTCAACATTAGAGGTAGGAAGTTTGATCTTCTTGAACTCCCTCTACAATTAATAAACACCAAACATCCTCTTTTGCTTTCTGACAAGATATAAACTTGGAATACTTTTTGCTATTCTAACTGAATGTCTTGGTTAGTGATGACTATGTCTACTATCACTTCTAGATTCCTCCTTTTTGGTATGACATCTATGATCCTTGGACTTAATTGAATCTTTATCGTTATCCACCTTGTTTTCTATGTTGTCCACACTCTGCATCATCTTGATGTTGAATCCAATCTAGTTCTATTGATCTTTCATAAGCCCCTCATTATCAACTTTATATCTCATCACATCTTTTTTCAAAATATTTATTGTATCTACCAAATTTATGCTTTCCTCTTTTCTTTCTCCATGTCCATTTGATTCTATCCATACATTTCCCATGTTGACATACAACCCTATAAATTCCTCCTCATGGTTGTAGGTTCTTTGTTCATATTTGATAGTTCTGGTCTCTCCTATGATTCTTCTCTATTCTATTTCTTCCCTTAATTATGCAAAATGTGCATGCAAACAAAATTGTTAGAAAAAATAGTGCAACAATTTTGTAAAATTATGAACAATTCTACCCTTTAGTGCACCAGAAATATTCTTCCTCATTCCTTGTGAATTTTGTTGCTCAAATCACATTTATGGGTGCACACATGGATTCTTCTATCCAAGAAATTTACAATGAATATTTCCATCCTACATTATGAGTCTTTAGCATCATGTTAGAGTGCTCTGAATATTACTCATTTACCACTTTTTTTGTACACTTCTCTTATATGTGCAGTTTATCCTAGAGACCAACTTATGTCACTTGTAGAAGTAAATATGTCATGAAAAAATGGAATATTTTGAATGAGTCATAGATAATAATTATGACAAGGAATTCATAACAACCCTCATATTATCAATCTAATGCTTCAATCAAAAAGTACAACAATATGGAAATTACAACTTTGTCCTTTTTGCACTTTCTCCTAGTTTAACAATTTAGCCTTGTTCAAGCATCCCCACACCAACAAATTTGGGATATTTGATATAATATCAATTGGGTTTATTCATTCTTTCATTTTGAGAAATCAATCCAAATTGTTTCACCTTCATTCAATTGCTATACTATTGGTTACTTCCTGCTGAAGTTTTGACGATTTTCCCTTTTTTACCTTATATGATACAAGCATCTTATTTTTCTTATTGCATACTTTTAGGTACCTAGATTCCCAATATGGATCCATGGCTATCTTGTATGGTTCATGATATTTCCATATACTGTTAATGTGTGTCAATCTGACCTCTGAGCAAGACATTATGCCTTTTGGAGGTACATTGGTACTAAACATATACCATGCATTGTTTCCACTGTAACTTTATCATATGAGATATATTTTATTATCAGGATAGCTCATTGGAAATATCTACTAGATCTATTTTATTTGAGCTGCAAAGTCACATTTTACCTCTATTCTTCTTGTTTTTTATTTCCTAAACACGTTGTTTATGCCTTCAAAAATTTCCTACAAGATTATGACCTACAAAACACTATAAATTTATGAGAAATTTCATTAATTTCCACTGACCTAGCCATGGATGTGGCATGTTGAGACAACATGGAACCATGAGGTGATGTCATGCCATCCCCTTGGCCACTATTTCCCTTCCTCATCTTCTTGCAAGACCTTCTTCCCTCTCTGTTTCTTATTCCTTCTTTTATTTATTTTACTTTACCTTTATCCTTCAAGCCCCACCATACCTCACTATCCACTTTGTACCTTTTCTAACCATAGATGGGACATGGTTCTGCCTCCTTTGCTAGGTCTCCACATGACACCCTTTCATTGATCATGGGGATGGGTGAGTCCCATCCTATACCATTTTCCTTGGGTCCATGCAACTTTCCCATCCCTTCAATCAAACGACGAAGATATAAGGAAGATCAATTGTCCATAATGATTTTAGGGGTTTAAATTGCAAGGGTTTTATCATTGTATTGTCCTTTGATACCACCACACCACCAAGATGAAACATGGCAGCTCTAAAACTATTTTGGAGGATTTTGATATTTCACAAAACCAATCGCAAGGACCCCGAAACCACTATACCATCGAGGTGACACATTGAAACTCCTCAAACATTTCTGAGGATTCTCGTATTTCCACAAAACCACTTTTACACTATCGATACCACTTATGGTATCGGGCCACCACTCCACCAGTCACTTGCCTCTTTAGCATTTCATCGTGCCACCAATATTACACTTTTTACTTTCCACCATCGAATTTCACATGATCTCCATGTGGTCTCCACGTCGCGGTAACATCATAGTACATAAAATTATCCAAATTTTTTGAAATTTCAAAATTTTCCAATTTTTCTAAAAACACATAATTTTTAAATTTCCTCATGAACCACCATGATAATTTGCAATTAATCTTGTTGTGGCCAATTCTAGTTTTGAAAATAACCAATTGACTCCATCTATGATTAATTCGCACTTTTGGGTATGAATTCCACTCAAATTTTCTCATGAATTTTTCCCAATTTCACAGGAGTAATTTCGACAATCATGTTGTAGACATCCTGTGAGATTTAATTTTTGCAAATTTAGCTTCTTCATGTTAAGAAATGGCCCATGTAGTCTCAGTATTGAAACCATGGATCTAATACCACAATGTATCATCCCCATCCTCCAAGTTGAGCCACACCACACAAAAACCTGACTTTTGTCACCACTGAATATTCAGATTTATTTAAATTCTTCCCATTATGAATCTTGTAACATTTAATTATTACCATGCCATACATATGAAAATAATATGCAATTCTGCAACATGCAATTCATGGAAAATCAATTATAATTAAATCATAACAAAATCAACATAATTAATCACATCTAAATCATTAAAACACACACAAAAGAAACTTATATGTTAATTAAATCACCAAATGATTATAGAACTTGAACATTCATCCTAGCCATAGACTATGTTGTTCATGCACTTTTAACGATAGGTCACCCTCGATCCGGGGCTATGAGTCCACCACGACCAAGGCTACCTAAGAAAAACTAAGGTCTAATAGATAACACAATAAAATTCAAGCCCAAGTGCCAACTCCAACAATAGTTACTAGCTCACAACCTCTCATTCCCCATAACTTGTCCCACACAAGGAAGTGTACCACTTCTCTTATCGACATTCCTTTAGTTGCCCCTCTTCCTTTCCAAGGCTTCAACAACAAGCCATCTAGGATGTCTCAAAGCTCTGTAGCACTTGGAACACATGGTTTCTCTAAGAATTACTGCACCCACTTGGACAACACATAGGAAAAACTATTCCCAACAATTCTCTTCCCCGAAGAGAATCCTCCATAGTATTGGAAACCTCTTTCTTCATCCTAAACCACCAAGTATTTACTAGGTAACAATCAATTCCACCCCTTCCACTCTCCAGGAGTAGGCACAAATGATAGAATGATTCGAAAAAATAATATGAATTACACTAATTCCCAACATTATATATTCATGTGTCTAAATTGACACTTGGCACTCAAAGAACCACCTTTTTCTCCACTTGGTGATTCATTTATCCCACTTAGAAACTTAGGCTAAAACATAATATATGGTTTTTTTACTTAGGAATAATACTATTTTATTGATTGGCTTAAGAACCCTTGAAGTAACCCCTTTTCTTAATCCCTTAGCCCCCTTTTCCTCTTGTGGAGTCCTATCCTCCCATATTGTTTTTGTCTGATTTGGTCTGCAACATCGATGTATTTTATTAATATCATCATTTGTGACTACATATTACATTTTTTAGGCTTGTTGGCCTTTCATCTCATGGGCTCCCTCGCTTAAATCATACATACATTTTGGCTTAAAAACATATAGAAAAGGGAACTTTGGCCCAAAAAATCTTGTCTCATGAGCCTATAAAGCATATGCACATTTACAATTGGGGTTCAATGTAGAGGTATTACATGCAAAAGATTTTGTATGGTCTTAAATAGACATCGAGGGCTTATTATGAGAAAATTCATAATCATTTACTGCACAATGGTTTCAAGCGATGAAATCTGCATTTCGAATCCTTTGATGATGATTTTCTCATTTTATCTATTTATGTGAATGATCTAATCCTAGTGGGAAATGAGCTTTCCTTAATTTGGGAATTGAATAATGATCTTAGGTAGAGCTTTGAGATGACAGACTTGGTTTTATTGCATTATTTTCTTTGTCTTCGGGTGTGGCACATGGCTGATGGGATCTTCCTTCCACAATATAAGTGTGATTTGGATTTTCTAGCATGGTTCCATATGAGCGATTGTAAGAATTCACCAACCTCATCTCATTCCAGAGTAAAATTAATTGTCAATTGTGACAATCCTCTTATTGATGAAACACTTTATCTCCAACTTGTTGGGAGTTTGATCTATCTAACACATACCATGATTGATCTCTCCTTTACTATTAGCATGGTCTCCATGTTTATGAAAAAGCCTCCTGACAACCATTGGTAAGAAACTAAGAGGATTCTTAGATATCTTCACGAAACTTTACATTATGGTGTTTTCTTTTCAAGAAATCCTTCTGTTTCACTTCTTGGTTACACCAATTATGATTTGGTAGGAGATACTATTCACGAGAGATCTATTGTTGGATATGTCATTCAAATTGGTTTAGGGCCCATTTCATGGTCACGTAAGAAGTTGAGAACATTTTCTCTTTCTTCTTGTGAAGTAGAGTATAGAGAAATTGAAGAAGCAACTAAAGGGGCATTGTGCCTGAGGCATGTTCTTACTGATCTTCGACTAGTTCGTAATGGTCCTACTGAGCTAAGATGTGATAATTAGAGTGTTATTCAACTTGCTTAAAATCTAGTCTATGAATCCAAGACCAAACACATTTATCTTTATACTCATTACATTTGAGATCTGGTAGTTGATGGTTTTATTCATTTAGAGTATTTTCGTATTGAATAAAAAGTTGTTGATATCTTCACCAAATCCATGACATAGGCAAAGTTTCTACAAATTTGTAACTTACTGGGGATGCTGAAAGTTGTCATCAAGGGAGAATGTTAGTTAATGACATCTTCCTCCAACTTTCATTTTATCCCTCTAATTATCATTAAGGGAAACTATTAGAATGTGTTAATGAAATCCCTCTGGTCTTTTCTAAAGCTATTCTTCAATGACTCATTATCTTGTGAAAAGGGCTTATCCCACATGCATCATGGGATTTGTTTTCCTTTCACCCTCTCATATATGAAGCTAAAAGGAAGTGAATGAGGGAATATTATGATATTGTAGTGAATGTATGCTATACGATTCTTGAATCTAACACGCAACATGAGATACATATTATCTTGGATACCCTATGACCCATAAACAACTACTTACATACCACCAAGAAGTTATCGATATTAAATTTTTATCTACACAAGATGGATGGTGTAATTACATAAAAATATCTAAAATTATATTAATAAAAACCATGCAACTAAAATATTATAAACATTTTTTCACTTTAAAAAAATTCAATAACACTTACATTTTCACTTTTAAAGTTTAATTTCAAATAAAAAGAGAATCCAAATCCAACTTTTATAAACATGTATATTGATTAATACTATTCAAACATATACAAATCACTAGAAAAAAGGCCTTCAAATTTTGACTTCAAATAAAAAGCTTATTCCAACCCAACTATTTTATAAAGGTGTTTTGATTTATTAATCAAACATATTTTAGTTTCAGTCAATCATACTCAAACAGAAACTTTGACTTGTAGAAATCCAAGGATTACACCTCCCAATAAAAAGCTTATTCAAATCCAACTACTTTATAAACATGTATTGATTAGTTTTATTTAAACATATACAAATCATTATTAGATCGACTTAAGAAAAACGGCTTTCAAATTTTAACTTCAACTAAAAAAGCTTATTTGAACCCAATAAAAGTGTTTTGATTTATTAATCAAACATATTTTTAGTTTCAATCAATCATATTCAAATATAAGCTTTATATATTCTATGTGTAAAAATTTAAAATTTAAAGGATTATATTTATAATTAGATCAAAAGTAATTATCTATATGATGAAAGTCATTATAACATACTTATTATAAATTTAACATCCCATTTCATTTATGAGAATTAACTTCTTTAATGATTATTAAAAATAAAAAAATAAAACTTAACTATAATATTTACCAAATCTAATTTATAATATTTAGCATGTAACTTTATAAGTTTATAAGTGCTAAAGTTAATGTAACCATATTTAAGGATATAGAAACATGTCATGCACATCCAAGCGGGTTCAAGCACATCCATTGGTGGTATGGCAACAAGGATATTCATATTATTAATGGAAGAGAATCCTAATGGTGATAGCAACCATTTTGGACTAGATTCAGATGCGAGATGCTAGTAAATACAGCTGAAATTGGACAAAGATTTTGGTAGAGTTATACTATATTAATGCCGACGGCAGCTTTGGATTGATCAAAGTGGCCATATAGACAATAAAAAAACGGTATAGTATAATAAAAAAATAAAACTTAGGTATAATATTTACCAAAATAAAACGATATAGAAACATGTCAAGCACATCCATTGGTGGTATGACAACCATTTTGGATATTCATATTATTAATGGAAGAGAATCCGAATGGTGATAGCAACCATTTTCGACTAGATTCAGATGCCAGATGCTAGTAAATACAGCTGAAATTCGACAAAGATTTTGGACTAGATTCAGATTCCAGTTGCTGGCGATTGCGTGTGCCGAAAGGACTAGATTCAGATTCCAGTTGCTGGCGATTGCGTGTGCCGAAAGGATATTGGTGGTATGGCAACAAGGATATTCATATTATTAATGGAAGAGAATCCGAATGGTGATAGCAACCATTTTCGACTAGATTCAGATGCCAGATGCTAGTAAATACACCTGAAATTCGACAAAGATTTTGGTAGAGTTATAGTATATTAATGCCGACGGCAGCTTTGGATTGATCAAAGCGGCCATATAACATGGATTGTGTTTTGTTCATTTCCTATGGCACTTTCTGAAATTGATTTTATATATATTGATTTTTTATGAAATGGATTGTGTTTTGTTCATTTCCTATGGATGCCAGATGCTAGTAAATACAGCTGAAATTTGACAAAGATTTTGGACTAGATTCAGATTCCAGTTGCGGGCGATTGCGTGTGCCGAAAGGATATTAATATTACCAGTTGCTGGCGATTGCGTGTGCTCGACACAAACGCTTTAAATAATTAGCACTTAAACAATATATACGTGCGCTCTCCATTTACTGAGTTTGTGTTTCGCTTTCGGCAGCCTGGAGATTAATATACATTTAATAGTGGCAGTTTCGTCATACTGGATCTAACTATACATTTAATAGTAGCAGTTGCTGCCGGTTACGCGTGCCGGACACAAGCGCTTTGGATATAGCTATACATTTAATAGTAGCAGTTGCTGCCGGGTTTTTTTTTATTACATTCTTTTGCATGGGCGAAGATATGCGTCATATTCTCTCCCTTATTCTTCTGCGCAGTTTGCATGTCGTTATTCAGCAAGTTGCAGAAATAGTGTTAGTTTGCCATTTAAATTGGTATTCTCCCTTCTGCTATTCCAGTTCGTTGCAATGATTTATAGTTTGTAAAGGTTATTCCCATTGTGATTAAGCAAACTCGAGCAGAAGTTATTGCTTATCTGAATTATCTCTCCCCTTGCTAAAGAAAAGATTTTGAATAGAACTTTACCTATGGGGAACCGGCTCAAATGGGTTGCTATTGTATGCCTGACATTCCTTGTTAGCGTGCGATTCCTCAACCTCGCAATCTGGCCTGGCTGTTGTAATTGCTTCATGAAAATTCCTAGAAGACGTAAGGCGTTTCCATCTTTTTCATGGATTAGAGCAGATCAATGCTAACCCTCGATCTTTATATAAATTAAGGCTGCAGATGGATCTATGTTAATTATTTTTTGAATCTGTTTTGTTCGACGTCCAAATTATTTTCCATTTTATTTTATTCATGTCACCAGAGTATATATACAAACCTTTGCTTGCCAGGGCAGATGTCAGGTACACAGAAATCCTCTGCTGGGTAAAAACACCACATTCTGTCGTCCCAAATGGAGTAAACTCAATTAATAATCGTTTAGATGACTGTTGATCCAATTTTTATGCATTTTCAGATGTTTCTTTTTTGCCATTATCACGAACAACATGTCAGATGGTATTTAACTTTGAGCTATTGATTTGTAATTGGAACAGGAGTCACATTGGAGGAAATGGTAGCCGTAAAACAGCACCATGAAAGAATTGATGAAGCTCTTGTTACACTCTCGGGTCATGACCAAACCCCGACCGAGGTTTTTCTTAAACACAATGAACAACTTATTCTGTATCTGATTCGAAGTTGTCAATTCGTCCCGTCCAGCTAAATTAGTAATAATTACTTAACAATTGTAACGCAGATGGATACGGATAACGGCTATCACCGTCGTACGGTGCACCAAGTAGAAATAGATGAACCTGAAGGAGAAAATGGAGAATCGAGAATGTCATTTCCAAAAAGAATGGTGGAGCCCGAATTCTATTCTAAAAGACAGATCCCTGGCGGTCCAGATGGTCAACACCACAGCAACAAGGGTATATGAATTAAGATACCATTATTACTAGTAGGAGTATAGAGACACAGCTGGGAGCAACTTGTTCCTGCTCCGCGTCGAATTAATAAAGTGATACCAGCTCAATGAAGCCAAATTGTGTGTTAGATTCTATTAGGGTAGCGGTTGAATGTATTGAAGAATGTCAAATGATTTCGATGATCTCTCAACTAGGAAAATATTTGGCTTCCAAGTTCTATTCCTAATAGCAGTTAGTTAGATTACAGACTGTGGGTACTAAAAATAAAAATCCAAATAAGCGTTGGGCTGGTTATATTGTATTCAGAAGCGGTTGGACATATTGATGGAATTTCAAATGAATTTGATATCTCAGTTATCAAAAATTTTCGATTTTTGTGTTCATATGGTTTGATATTTTTCACTTAAGAAAAAACGATCTGTAAATGCAATCAGTTGTAGTTTTTTTACACTTGTGTTTTGTTTTGTTTGACAAAATGAAGTATTTGAAGATTCACTGTTTTGAAAATTTTCAAATTACATCATCTTTTCCAATGCCATCTTTAGAGTGTTTGGTATTTTCCACCCTCCAAAATACAAGCAAAAATAGGACAAATATAGTTAATAGATTTTTAAATATTATTTTTATATATACAAATACTTACAGAATCTCGCTCCAAAAATAAAAATAAAGTTCCAGATACAATATTTGAGTATAATATATTCCTGGGGCTTGGAAAATGCAAATAAGAATAAAAATTAAAATTTCAAACCAAAAAAAACGTCACTAAAGGAGAGTGTATGTAGTTCATTTGATTCAATACTGGATTTATAAAAAAAAATATTGTCTACATTGTAATTTTAGTTTTGAACAACTCTCGCAGAGAGAAATTTGATAACAATATTGATGTCTCTTAAATTCATGGAAATCTGATAACCAAAAAATTTAAATTTTCTTCTCTTCTATGGATGAAGCAAAACTCCCCATGAAAACTATTGATGGGGATGATAACCAAAATTATTAAAAAAATTATTTTCCTGAGGAGTGAAGCTTTTTTCCATTGCTGGAGCAAAAATTCTTAAAAAAGAAGTTCATGTTTTTGTGATCAAATGACAATTAAAAAAATATTTAAAATTTTCATGTACTATCATCTTCTAAGAGGTTACAAGTTAAAATCTAGAGGGCCTTAGGATATGAATAACTCAATAAACTTTAGTAGTCAAATCGCTACTCCCCACAAGCAAGGGGTGACCTTAAAAATAGATTATTATTGTTATTAGATCCAATGAAAGTACACAAATATTTAAAAATTTCTTCCATGATCACCTGAAAATAATGTTTTCTTGGTCAAAATAAGAGCTCCTCACCTAGTTCAAAAGTGAAAGTTGTCTCATATAATACAATTATCCCAACTATATTTGCTTAGGAGCTGCTATTTATATTAGGATATATATTTTAAATCCCTTGTGTAACACCTTGTTTCCCTAGTCTGTAAAAATAATTATATTGGCCAAGAACTATGGCAAACTCAAAGATTGTGAATATTTGAATTAACGGACCTTAGTATAAAAGGTCCGAGGAATGTAAATGATGTATGAATATATGTTGCATGACTACTGAGAGGGGGATGTGATGAAAGGAGACCACGATGGTTGATGAGAGGTGGTGGAAGGGGCCAAGAGTGGTTGCGTTAACTTCAACCAAACCAAAATCGTATTGGTTTGTATGTGCTCAGGAAAACCAAAGCTCACTCTCAGACCCCGAAATGAATTACCCACCTAGATGGTAGGTGGGGAGGCTCCTCAAGAGTAAATAAGGGGATGGGGCGAACTGCCCATCCGTAGAAGCTCTCAAACCGACCATTGGACATGGAATTTTGTGCCACACGCAACCTTGTAGGAGGAAAGAAGTGTGGAGGGAGGGGGGAGAGAAGAGGATATAGACACACACACGCGATAGGAATCGCGGAAGGAGAACCAGAGGAACTCCTAGAAATACAGTGAGTCATGATCAAAGGAGAAGGAGAGTAACCTTCGTCGAGGACTTCCGACGAGCGGGAAGTAAGAGATGGAGTCTCAAAGCATCGTGGTCTAGCTTAGGGGTGGCTAGTGGTAAATCCATTTGGAGTCACTGAGCCTACGGTTGGGTGGAAACGAGCACCCCTCTCAGTAGTTGCATTACACCTGGTGTTTTCTAATAAGTATTTATGTCGTGTATTTCAAATTGAATGTTCCTGAAATGCATGCTCATGGTTGTACACTCATTGAATGGTTTATGTATAGAAGTGTCTACCTGGTGTGTTTTATCAGAAAAGGTGGATGCATGCTTATACTTGTATGACCATATTCAGTTCATTTATATATATGTATATATATACATTGAACAAGTTTAGATTCTGGGTCCGTTCTCAGGAGATCTGTCCCATTTACTTGACTCGTGTGATGTCTGGGTTGGATTTCCCTGAAGGCACCTCCTTCTGGGAAGGTTCCCTCACTATTCCAAATCCGGAGTGAGTTCCTTGAAAGGACTACCATTTAAGTAAATATCTAAGCTTACTTCGCCCCTGTCATAGAGTTCATAGCTCGATAAGTTAAGAAGGCCTTTCAGTCATGTCCCCAAGCCTGGTGATAATTACTTAAGAATCCATTAAATGATTTTATGGCCTAAGTCTGGAGACCTTGCACCAGCAAGAGTGGTTCCCTCAAATTTTGTTATTTCGGTGTTTCGACACCCAGGATGTCTAAGGGCAAGTCTCTTGTACTCGCCAATCACAAAATCCCAACTTGCGAGACCCTGAAATGATAATAGCATAGATAAGATATGGTGTTTCGGTGTTTCGACACCTGAGATATATAAGGGCAAGTCTCTTGTACTCGCCAGTCCCGAAATCTTGACTTGTGAAACCCCGAAATGGCATAGCGTGTTTAGAGTTTGGATGTTTCGGTGTTTTGGTACCCAGGAAACCCAAGGGTAAGTTTCCTTGTACTCGCCAGACGTGAAATCCTATTATGTGGAACCCCAAAATAGTCTAGAGTTTATAAGTTTTGTTGTTTCAGAGTTTCGACAACCGAGAAACCCAAGGGTAAGTTTCCATGTACTCGCGAGACGCGAAATCTCGATATGTAGAACCTCGAAATAGTCTAGCATGGATAAGTTTTGGTGTTTCCAAGTTTTGACAATCGTGAAACCCAAGGGTAAGTTTCCTTGTACTCGCCAGATGCGAAATCCCAATATTTGGAACCCCGAAATAGACTAGCGTGGACAAGTTTTGGTGTTTCGGAGTTTTGACATAAGGGAAAACCAAGGGTAAGTTTCCTTCTACTCGCAAGACGCGAAATCCCGATATGTGGAACCCCGCAATAGTCTACCGTGGATAACTTTTTGTGTTTCAGAGTTTTGACAACCGAGAAACCTAAGGGTAAGTTTCCTTATACTTGCCAGACGCGAAATCCCGATATGCGGAACCCCGGAATAGTCTAGCGTGGATAAGTTTATGTGTTTCAGAGTTTCGGCAACCGAGAAATCCAAGGGTAAGTTTCCTTGTACTCGTGAGATGTAAAACCCCGAAATGAACTTAGCGTGATATATATCGACGTTTCGGAGTTTCGTCTCCTCGAAAACTCAAGTACAAGACCTCTTGTCTTCGCATGTTGTGAAATCTCGATGTGAGAAACCCCGAAATGATAGAGACTGAGCATATTTTAATGTTTCGGCTTTTCGTCCCTCAGGACTCCCAAGGGTCAGTTTCGTGTCTTCGCATATCGCGAAATCCCAACTTGCGAATCCCCGAAATAAGCATCAGTAGATATATGGGTTTCGGTGTTGCGACACCTGGGAAACCGAAGGGTAGGAACCCTCGTCTTCATACATCATGAAACCCCGGTACGGAAAGTCCCAGTAGGTGAAATCCAGAAGCGATTTGGTGTTAATAGAATTTAGGGTTTTTGGGTTTGAGGAGTCGAAGAACTTGACTCCATTACATTTCGAAATCCCAGTTTCTGAAGCCCGGAAATGAGAAAGGCACCTCTTGGCTTAGCCCGGGGTCACCATCGATGGACACATGGGAGTAAATCCTACGCTTGGTGCATGATTTGTACACGACGGATCTTCAACGAAAGAACCAGTGAATTGGTGTGGTGAAGGTCCCGATTGGAAGACCTAGCCTACGCTAGAACCTTGTAGAAATTCGGGAACTATGTCCCTCGAAGAAGAGGAGAAAAAGCTGAAAAATCTTGGTTTTCATAGTGGGTGTGTTACAAATTGGTATCAGAGCATGGTTACAACACTCGGCCTGCTTGGGCTCATGAATGGGTTGCACAGAGACTCCATTTGGAGTATTGTTAAAAGGAGTAACTCTTTATCTTCACCCCCTCAATTAAAAAAGTCGAAGTTAAGAATGAAAACTCCTATTGTGTGTGTGCTTATGAAAAATATGAATTATGTACTGGTTATAAATGAATATAAATATTGACTAACAACCAACATTTTTATTTTGCACACAAGCGGAAGATCAACCATGGGAAATTATAGATGCATACAATTGTGACTCACCATGAAGTGGGGGAGGGCTCCCACAATAGAGATGAAGAATCTGACGAAAGGAGGGCAGTAGGGACCCCTCCATATCTAGTTGAGACTGTGAGAAGCCTCATCATCGAATTACAGAGCTGGAAGGCTGACAATGAGAGGATAATAAAAGAGCAAGAGAAGCAAACGAAAATTAATGCAGTTTTACTGCAGAGCTTATCTGACATACAAAGACAATTGCAGCACGAACCTGAGATACAGAAATGTGGTCATGTCAGTGGCCACACTGAGAGGAGTACCTCGAGGAAGGTCCATCCCAGAGATAAGGGACAAGTGTTAGACGATTTCTCTGGAAAGGAGGCTAGTGACTCAGAGGGATCTTCTAGCAACAGAACTAGTTCTCATTCCCGAAGAAAACGAAAGAAGCATAAACTTTATAGGAGTCAAAATCTTGAAGAGTTCAAGAAGGCCAAACCACCCTCCTTTGACGATGAAATAAAGAAGGGAGAGGAAGCAAAGGCCTGACTGCTTGGACTAAAGAAGTATTTCAGAGTCCATGACTTCTCAGAAAACTTGAAGTCCTAAGTAACCACCTTCAACTTGAATGGAAAGGCTTCCATTTGGTGGGAAGACCTTAAGAATGTAAAAGGGATTCACGAAGAAGACATGTCTTGGGAACAATTTGAGAAATACTTCAGGAAGAAATATCTATCATAAAAATACTTCTATGAAAAGACTAAAGAATTCTATGAACTCAAGATGGGGCAACTCACCATAGAGGAATATGTCAGCAGAATCCTCGATTTGCTGAGGTATGTACCCTACATAAAAGTGAAAAAGGAAAAAGTGAAATGATTCATCAATGGACTACCTAAGGACTATCAGAACAAGATTGAATTTGACAAACCAAAGACCCCAGAAGATACTATCCGAAAGGAAAGATATTGTTATGAATAGCTTGGGCATCGAACAGGACCTCGCAAAGGATGGAATTAGAAGAATAGTTCGGGATTCCAAAAAAAGTGGTTTAAATCCGCAAGATTTAAGGACAATAAAAAGAACTCAAGAATGAGTTTCCCAGGTCGAAGTGTATACCAGCAAAACTTTCCCTCCTTGAGTGGAAATAAACTTTTTGGATCTTCCCTAGTAAAGACGGATAACCCAAAAAAAGAACCTTTGAAATGTTGGGGTAGTGGAGAAGAACATCTAGTGAGAGACTACCCGCATCGACAACAGAATAGCCAAAGAATTTACAACGTTCAAGAAGCTACCACTGTCAATGATGTGGCCAAGAGGGTGCTACAAATCTATGCAGACTTGGATAATAACCAAGCTGACCACCAAGCTTCAGTGGTGGAAATCAAAGGTATTATCACCAACCATCTAGTGTTTATTCTGATTGACCGTGGTTCAAATTTGAGTTATATATCCCCTAAGGCTGTTGATAAATGTAAACTATAGCCACATAAAAATGCCAATCCATGGTTGGTACAATTAACCACTGGCACCAAAAGAAAGGTAGTGGAGGTCATACCAGCCTGCAAACTCATCATGGGCGAATTCCCCACCCAAACAACCTTTAGCATATCACCCCTGGGATCGTATGATATTTTGATTTGTATGGACTGGATAGCCACCCATAAAGCCAAACTAGACTATTACCATAAAACCTTGGAATGTGTAAGTGAAGAAGGAAGGAGAATCACCCTTCAAGGGATCCAAAAACCTGTCTCGGTGAGACAAATATCAGCTCTTCAAATGAGAAAGTATTGCAGAAAAAGATGCCCACTATATGCAATACAACTGTTAAAAACAATTGAAGGTGACAAACCAAGCCTCAAATACCACCCCACACTGAGAGAATACAGAGATGTATTCTCGGAAGAGGTACTAGGTCTACCTCCGAGAAGGGACATCTACTTCTCAATAGAACTTGCACCAGGAGTGGTACTAGTGTCTAGGACACCCTACCAGATGATCACGCTTGAGCTAGTTGAGCTTAAATTACAACTGAAAGAAATGATGGACAGAGGCTATATCTGGCCCAGTGTGTCTCCATGGGGAGCACTAGTCCTGTTTGTGAAAATGAAAGATGGTACCCTCTGATTGTGTATAGATTATAGACAACTCAATAAGGTAACCATAAAGAACAAGTACCCCTTACCCATGATCGATGACTTGTTCGATCAATTGGGAGGTGCCTCTATCTTATCGAAGATTGACTTGAGATCTGGATACCATCAAGTCCAAATAAAGGGCGAACGCATCCACAAAACTACCTTCAGGACGAGATATGGTCACTACGAGTTTGTGGTAGTACCATTCGGATTAAACAATTCCCCTACCACTTTTATGTGCTTGATGAACAATGTGCTCAACAAATTTGTAGACAAATTTGTGCTGGTTTTTATTGACGACATATTAATTTACTCCAAGAATAGAGAGGAACATGAGGAACACCTTAGGCTTGTGCTTCAAGTGCTAAGAGAACATCAGCTCTATGCCAAATTTAGCAAGTGTGACTTTTTCTAGAAACAAATACATTACTTGGGACATGTCCTATCTAAAGAAGGGGTAGTGGTAGACCTTGATAAGATCATATCTATCATGGAATGGCCTACCCCGAAGGACATTTTTTATATCGGATCCTTTATGGGCTTGGAAGGATACTATAGGATATTTATAAAAGGATTCTCGAAGATTGGGTGTCCAATCACTATCCTCCAGAAGAATAGGACAAAATTCACGTGGACAAAAAAGTGTGAAGAAATATTTCATACCCTAAAACATCTACTGACCCATGCACCTGTGCTGAAGATCGTCAATTCCAAATCTGACTTCCTTGTGTGCATAGATGCCTGTAAGGAAGGGCTCGGAGGAGTCCTTATGCAAGAAGGAAGTGTGGTCTATTATGAATCCCAAAAATGGAATGAGCACGAAGTCAACTATGTGACCCATGATCTAGAGTTGGCTGCCATAGTGCACACCTTGAAAATGTGGAGGCATTACCTCCTGGGAAGAAAATTTGTACTTATGACAGACCACTATTGATTGTGATATCTGTTTGACCAACCAAATATCAATGCCATACAAGCTAGGTAGATGGCCCTCCTCAGCGAGTTTTATTTTGAAATCAAACATATTAAGGGAAAGGAAAATAGGGTGGTTGATGCCCTTAGCAGAAGAATGAAAACAATTCACTTGGCAGCAGTAAGCACCTGGGAGATGGATGTCAAGGAAAAAGACAGAAATGAACAAGAGACAGACACATTCTTCCAAACCATGACCTTGTACCTACAACGAGAACCCACAGGGATAAAGTATGGAGGCTACCAGATGATGAAAGGAGGTCTTCTCACTTACAAAAATAGATTGTATATCCCATATTGTGACGACTTGAATAGGTTCATAATGGATGACCTAAACAAAATAACCTATACTGGCCATCCAGGATACTAGAAGATGATCACGATCACCAGGAAACAATTCTACCGGCCTAGATTGAAGAAAGACATAGCTAAGTACTTGGCCAAATGCATAGAATGCCAATAGGTAAAATCATAACACTGACACCCAGCAGGATTATTACAACCTCTACCAATCTCAGAATGGAAATGGGAAACCATCTCATGGATTTCATCACCGGATTACCAACCTCGACCAAACAGAATGATGCCATCATGGTAGTGGTGGATAAATTGAGCAAGTCTTCTCATTTTATCCCAGTCAATTCAACTTGTAAGGCAATAGACATTACCAACATATTCATTAAGGAGATGTTTAGACTGCATGGTATGCCAAACGAGATCGTGTCTAATAGAGACATGGAATTTACTTCTAAATTTTGGAAATCACTGATGGCTGGTTTGGAGGCCAAGTTACTATTTATGACAACCTATCACCCTCAAATCGATGGATAGACGAAAAGAACACATATTTCATTAAATTTGGAAATATTGTATTACATGGACTTCATTAACATTGAGTTTTTTATAAATCCTTAATATATTCCATGGAGGAAATCAATCGATTGAGATGCCTAGTACGAACTTAAGTAAGTGAGTTTCCTCTGAGAACCAATGCCAGGGGTAGGCAGTGAAAGCAAGGGTCTTTGAAGAGTAGTACGTAGGAAATGGATATTGATCTCTCCTCATTGTCGATTCTACAAAACCACTGACCTGATGTAATAGTGTCAACCAACCATAGAAAAATCAATCATGGTTGGGCATTA
>SNQJ01S0111157.1:0-18659 GCA_010110895.2 Picea sitchensis | reverse complement strand
AGAAAAAATCAATTTATTAATTAATTAAATTTTCCTATTTCCCTCACCCACCTAAAAGCATTCCTAAAAACACTCCTCAACGTCCCATTATTCCCTTACAATTCTTAAATGACTTACGCCTTACTTAAATCCTAGTTGAGTTCATAAATAGAAAGTTCCAAAGGATATATTCCTTACTAAGTTAGACATTCCCCTTTTTATTTAAGTTTCCCCTTTTTATAACTGAGTTCAGAATTAGCAAGTTTAGACAAAACAACCAATTACCCCTTTTATTAATTAAACCTTTATTAAAATTTCTACTTTAATTATTAATACTTGAATTTTCTTTACCCCTTTCTTGTCACATGTCTATTTAGTTTTTCTTTGATCACATGTTCTACTTAGACCTAGGTTTTAATTTCACTAGGTTGGGCAACATTTTTTAAGGGAACAATTAGTTATTAAACTTTTCTCATACCATCATCTATTTTAAGGCTGACCAGGTCCTAAGGAGGCATAGTTTTCAGGGTACTAGGTTTATTAACTTACCCAAGTTAAAACCATGACGTGCCCTTCAAGACGCACTACGTGCTCCAAGGGTGCCACTCACTTGCATTCCCGTTTTATTTGCACGACGTGCCCTTCAATACACACTACGTGCTCCAAGGGTGCCACTCGCCTCTTGATTGAATTTGGTAGATGTCAAACCCCTGGAGTCAATACTATGTTAGGTGATCTTGTGGGAAACTAAGGGCCTCTAAGGAATAAGAACCCTGCCTTATTGTGCACCCCTTAGAATAATCGTGAGTGACTCTCATGGTCTGCCCTCATGACATCGTGGATCTCTCGAACTAGGTAATCGTTAACCTACATTTCGAGCCACAGTGGGAGTGCTAGTAGGTTGTGACAGGGATGCTGCCACACCTCACCCTCAACGTCTCTAGTTGTTGTGCATGACCCCTTTACTCCAAATGTGAGTCTGGTTGGAAAACTATCGTCAGCCTGCATCTATCAACGAAAACATGTCAGCTATAACAATCAACATCATAACATCTAGTCATACATCACATCTGTAATATCAAAAACATTCAAACCAAAAATGTGCACTCCCTGACTCAATCCCGAGTCCAAGGAGGTCCATCGATGCCATCGACATCCTCTAATGTCCAGAGTCTTGCACATTGAGGAGAACCCAATCAATAACACCTATCGATGTAAATACAACAAAATAACATATCATCAAATCCATAATATCTCATAATCATAATCAAAACAACCAATCATATAATGACCCGAATCACTTGAACACAAGTGTCGTCATAGAATAAGTCTTCTCAATGCATGCAAGAGCGAGATGTTACACTTTCCTAGTGGTTGGAGGAGTTTGAGCATGATACGCTTCATCATCTCTAACAATGTCCTGATGTGACCGCGGGAGAGGATGGCTTGGATTGGGCATCGACCTCTATTTCTGGCCCGATTCCTGTTCATTATGACCCCTTTGTTTACAATATGGTGTTTACCCGGAGAGCCCATGTCACTCTTACACCAGGGGAGAGAAATGTTCTTCAGAATTCGTGTGTTTCTTTGATCGTTGAATCCAACTCCAACTCTAGACTTGCTTAACAGATAATCCAACGTCGGGAGAGAAATTGATTGAAGAGATTTTACTCCCAACATTTGAATGTCACTTGGGGAATAAGCTTCAATAAGAAATTGAAGGCTGCGAGGGTGCGTACAGGCCTCATAAAACCAAAATAAATGTTGATGCGTTCATCCAAGCCTCAGTTTGAGCTGGTGTTGTGCTTGCGAAATGATGGGTGCCTCCATATCTTGTTGGTTGCATGTACGGTTGGAGCCAAGTCTATCCTTGATACATCCCCCATGCATGCCTAGATCTTCGTAATTAACCTCAGTTCTGCAATCTCCCTTATCCATTCTTGTCCAAGTTAAGGTTGAGGCTGGCCAATTTATGGCCCATTTAATATTGTTATGGATCAGCATGTGGGTACATTATCAGGTGTCAACTGAGATTAAAACTAGGATTAGGCAAGTGGGTATAATGTTAAATGAGGGATATTTCATATAATATATTTAAAAATATAAAAATATATAATATTGAAGATATATTTTTCTAGAATTTTGGCTCCATATATATATATATATGGCCGTGGCAAGTTCATGTGGCGGGGCCCCACCCACTTTGGCTAAAAAAAAAAAAAAAAAAAAAAAATTCACAAAGAGAGAGGAACATGGGGAAGTAGGAGCATTTCACAGTATTGAGGCTCAACAACAAGGCATCAATATATAGACCCATTTTAAAAGGGGGCATCACATACCCACTTACAAGGAATTGAACACGGGTTGGGGAGGTCAACAACCATTCCTCCCAACCACAGCATCTGATGGACATATATTCATTAATATATATAATGGTTCATTGAATTAAATTAAATTTATAATTCTATTGTACATCAATTGTTTTAAAAGCTTCTCAATTCTCCTGTGGATCAATCTCTCTCTCTCTCTCTCTCTCTCTCTCTCTCTCTCTCTCTCTCTCTCTCTCTCTCTCTCTCTCTCTCTATATATATATATATATATATATATATATATATATATATATACACAACATGGCTGGGCCTAATGGTTAAGAACATGTGTGTGTTTCCTCACGAGAAGTCTAGGTTCAAATCAAAGGGGTAGGGTATGTATACCTCCATAGACTTTACTAATCAAATCATTAGGTAGAGGGTCTCATACACCAATTTGGTGTCTGTCTTGAACATAACCAAATTGGTGAAATATCCTCCCAGAATTTGGACGTTCAAAACTTCATACAGAAACTTTCTAACATTATGGCTAGCTGGCAGAGCTTACATACTCAGAAACATATTATATTGTATCAAAAGGTTGTAGCCACGCTGACAACAATATACGTGAGACTATTCTAGAGTTCCACCAGCCAAAATCAATGGTTCTTTGATGCTATAGTAAAAAGTTTACAACATACTATATATTAAACGTTCCAAGTTCTCATGCAAGTAACCTATTTGATAAAAACACCTAAAAGCCTATTAAGATAGAAAAACATAGAGATTAATGGTATAAATGGTGATTGTTTTCTTCCTCCTCGTCAACGTCTAAAACAAGAGAGTTATACTATTCAATATCCATTGGTTCCTTTAGTTGGTGGACCATTTCATCTTCCTCAAGATTGGCTTGAGCCAAATTAAATTATACCTTGTTGTTTGAGGCTATAGATAAAGAGTCCTTGTAGAGGTTCTTTGCTTATGTTGAACCAATAAACTTATGATAATTGCATGTTGGGATACATAGTGATGCTCATTTTCATGCACTTTGGAATTCATAAAGAACAGTGAGCTCTTGCTTGACTATATGAAATCCTCATGCCTTCTAAAAATTCTCTGAAATTCCAAAATTTCTTTTTTTCTCCATGCTTGGATTCCCTACAAATTGAACTAGGAAAATGATGTTGGAACTAGTGAGGAAGTATTTGGATAGGAAAACATAAGAGAAGTCACCGAACACCTTGTTCATCCACTAGATTTTGGAATATGGAAAGAGGCCAAAACCCAAATTTCCCCCACGAAATTAACAACGAAGGGAAATCCTAATAAGGAGCACATAGAAAAGGATAACTAGATAGATACAAAGATAGAAACTAGAGTTGAAATGCACCTTCACATAGAGAGAGTTCCTCAAATGTTCACCATGCGCCTAACCAAAATACTCTACCACATTCTATTGAAATTATTTTCGAATTGAAATGAATAGCTGATAGACAACCCGAATGTGGAGGAAAAACTTACCAAGAGGTTGGTTTCTCCCAAATTCCAACTGCATTTCCGCCCAATTCCAAACCATAGACTCCTCATTATCCCACATAGATGATGTAGATACATACCATCACATTCATTAACCAAAGCCATGGTAAAGGCACACATGTAGTGAAGGCTCAAGCCTTTCCCCGTTGCTCCCATCCCGATGCCAGAGAGACGATGTGTTAAGATTTGAATAATGCAAGGATTAAATGATGATTGATATTCCCTTCCATACTAAGCCTTAGGGGATAGAGCAACGAGAATGCTCCCCATATTTTAAATATTCTCCTACGATAAGCTAGGTGGATTTCTTATCCCAAAGGTAAGCTTTAACATTTAATTCTCATTTAACATAGCGATAGGAGATTTTAATAAATGAACAAGCCTCCTTTTTCACTCAACCTATATTGATGATTGCTAGCTTGCTACCTAGAGGGGAGGATTTACCTATCATTGCTTTAATGACCACCACATAATCCTTAATAATTGATAAATCCCTAGGCTTCTTTGGCAAGGAGGAAACCATGTAGGAGTGCATAACCTTATTCCTAGTTGTTTGTAGCTTGACCAAGTCCCCAAGTGAAAGTAGCTACCAATTTCCTTTCAGGATCATGAAGACCCTGCTTGCACCTACCACCCCTAATTTGTCCACATATATACGAGTAAGCAACCATAGTGTTTTTAGAGTTGTATACCAAGTATTCAAATCATATCATATCTATTGGAATTTGACGAGTTGATAATTACTCAAATCACAATCTTTGTTGTTTAAATTGCATTCAAATGATTTGTGTCAATTCAAAAACCTCATATTACTCCAAGATTTCATTTTACAAGTGTTGATTATAGATTCTTACAATTCATGTTTTTATAACCAAATTTAAATTCGTTTCTTGCTAGAAAAGCTATTAAAATAAAGGTCAATTTGAGTGTCGTTTATCCCATGCCTAGTGTATCCTAACACACACATTTGGGATAGTCTCATAACATTTACATCAAAAAATATATTTGCAACACATGACGTTTATCATAAATCATAAATATTATATAAAAGGGGGGCGAGGTATGTACATCTCTATAAAATAACTAATCAAGTTGATGGATAGAAGGAGTCCCTTATCCTACAAATAACAAAGTATCATATGTCAATTTAACATTTAACTAGATTATAACTTTAAATTATATTGTTATTTTTACTACTATATAAAAGAATTATAAACTCAAGATTATGTGATACCTCAATTTGACATATAACTAGATTATAACTTCAAATTATTATTAATGTGAAATGTGCATTCATATGTTCAAAGTACATTAACAAGATTTGAAAAAGATGATTTATAAAGTATAAAATGATTATTAGTTTAAATAGTTAAAACTTAATAGTTTGTATAAATTAAATTATATTTTAATGGTGAAAATAATGATATATTAAGTTATTTTTTAAATTATATAAATTAATATATATATTATGAATTAGAATTATATTTTAATGGTGAAAATAATGATATATTAAGTTGTTTTAAATTATATAAATTAAATATATATTATGAATAATTTGGACAAAGAATATTAGCCTCTAGGGTTAGAAGTTTTGAGCTAGATGTGAGATGTTTTTTCCTTAGTGATTAGTTAAGGAGGTCATGGTTCGACTCTCTCAAGGTGAGGCTCTAGGGAAATGGTTTATCCATTCATAAATCATGGGGAGTTTTCTTGGAAAAAACCTGACATAAAATTATTACTATTTTAATGATTTAAAAAAACAAATATATTTATAATTTATCATTTTTAAGGTTAATTATAATATTTTTGTGATAAAATTAAATATTATTAAAGTAATTTAATGTATTATTGAATTACATCTTTCATTAGAATTTCCTTAAAAAAAAAAAAAAAAAAAAAAAAAAAAAAAAAAAAAAAAAAAAAATATTACATTTATAATTTATCATTTTGTAAGAATTAATTATAGCATTTTTTAATTGATACTTTAAATATCATTTAGCGTGTACCATCTTGTTACCTTTAGGATCATTTCACCCGAGGAGGAGTTCATGATACTAAAATAATAATACATTTGTTTGTTGACTTTAGAAAAGCTTTTGACATGGTTCTAGGAAAAACCTTTGGAATGAGTTGGAAGAGATAAAAGTGCCTCTCGAGTTGAGGGTTGTTGCAATAGGATGTATGAGAATGTTATTTCAAAATTTAAGAACAGCAGTGGTCAAAAGAGATTCTAGCTGCAATGTCAGTCAAGAAAGGTTGTCCTTTGTTCCCTACCCTTTTTGGTGTATACATTGATCAATTAGAAGAATGCTTGGAAAAAAGCGAGGGTTGTGTCGACCCTACTCTCAATGATATAGTCATAAATCTTCTTCTTTATACCGATGATATCATTATTATGGCAAGAGTCCCCATGATCTTGAAAACCAACTAAGTCCTCAAGGATTTTGCTCCAATATGGTTATGGTACATTATCTTGATAAGACTAAAGTGATGATTAGTAAATCAATAAGATCTCTTATGATACCTTGGTATATGACAACAACAACTTGGAGGAAGTGACTTCATACAAATATCTTGGAATTGATATTCACCACAAAGCTTAGTGGAATTATAACATTGAGAAAAGTTATTGGGGGATGCAAAGCTTATTATGGGCTTGAAAACAATTGTAAATCAAAAGTGAACTTTGGAGTTGGGATAAAAAGAAACTCCTCTTTGAGACTCTTGTTATACTGTTATTCTTTATGGATGTGAAGTACGGGCTTGTAGTATCTCTAAATTGAATCTGAGGAGAAGATAGAGGGAAAGAGCAAATACAAAGAAATTTATAACCTATAATCTCAAAATTAAAGGAAATCGCCCTATCCCATCCTCCTCGTGAAACAAGCCTCTCCCATTGAGAGCATGGTTATGACTAGATACCTAATGGATAAGAACAAAGTTAAACAACATGGAAGACAAGAGAGGTTACTAAAGTTGCTTCCAAATCAAGTCATAACCACCATCATTTCGGCGAGGATGGCATAAAGACTGCCGGTCTTGGCTAAACTATTGAGAATCATGGAAGAAACCATTTTTTTGGAATAAAGATACTATTAAAAAGCGTCAAATGAAAATTTAAAAGAAAAATGTGGTGTGATAAAGTTAGAGGGAAAAAGAAAATTAAGGTATTATAAAGAGATATGTCGACCCCTAATCTAGAAGATCAAAATTATCTGCTCTGTTTTGCCAAGTGTAAAGAAAAAATAAGCATTGCTAAGATAAAGTGAAATTCTCCTGCGAGGTTCCATAGTGAAACTAGGCATTGGTCAATTCCTAAAACACCATGGGATGAAAGGAGTGTGTCTGCTGTGACACTAAGAAGTTGAAGATGAAAAACACTTTCTCTTGAACATCATACCATATTAGATCTCATTTTTCAAAATATTGATCCTTCTACCAGCCAACTGCAACCTCTTAACTCAACAAAAGTGATTTGTCTTGGGAAGCTTCTCTTATTGCTTTTCAAGCACAAAACTGAGTCTAAAGAATCACAAGTAATCCTTTACCCTCCCAAGGTCCGATAGACCAATTAGATCTTGGTGGGCGTTAATCATCATTATTATTGAAGTAATTTAATATATTATTGAATCTATATAATTTAAATAAGTTTAATAGTTAAAAATGAACAGCACTTTAAAAATTTGAAGTTTGGTTATATATATATATATATATATATAATATCTCTTATCTTATATAAAAAAAAAAAAAAAAAAAAAAAAAAAAAAAAAAAAAAAAAAAAAATCTTATTATTAAAAAAAAAATATTACATATTTATAATTAAAAAAAATATTTACATATTTTTTATAATTAAAAGTGTATTTTGTATTGTAGCATTTTCTTAAGGAAATGATTAAATCCATGGGGTATTCGCAAATTGACTCTTATATTGACATCCAATGCTTCTCATAATTAAAAGTGTATTTTGTATTGAATTTTCTTAAGGAAATGACTAAATCCATGGTATTCACCAAATTGACTCTTATATTGACATCCAATGCTTCTCATAATCTTCCTTGTACTAGAAAAATAACATCCACCAAGTTAGGTATTCCATATTGAGTTTTCTTTAATAATGACAAGGAGTGGAAAAAACATGCCAAGTTGTCTTTTCACAATGATACCGAATGGCTTTATGAATCTTCAAGTACTTGGAAAGAGCATCTTCACCAAGTGGCAAGTACATAGTAAACCCATAACTCTTTAATATGTGAGGCAACAATCCAATCCTACCTTTCTTGATAGGGACTTTCTCACTAGAAGACCTTTTAAGAGCATTAAGTGGATTCCCACTTCTCATTATCGTGCTTCCACCTAATATAATAGTATATGAATTTATAAATAGAGCACATTATATGGATGAAAACATGTTTCCTACTCATTTAATGAATGTTAAATGATTTTTAATTTTCTAATTCATTGTGATTTGATGGCTTATGGGACGCATTGCTATAATAATAATGAGACATGGTTTTATTAAAATTAGGATAGGAAGCAAGTTTTTAAGTAAGTATTGTTATAATAGTAATAATGAAAAGTGGTTTTATTAAATTTATTAAAAATGAATGGTAAGTAGATTTTTTTAATGTTCTAATTCATTGTGATTTGATGGCTTATGGGACGCATTGCTATAATAATAATGAGACATGGTTTTATTAAAATTAGGATAGGAAGCAAGTTTTTAAGTAAGTATTGTTATAATAGTAATAATGAAAAGTGGTTTTATTAAATTTATTAAAAGATTTTTTTAGTAAATTTTAAATTTTTTTAGAATAAAGGAGTTCCAAGAATTATGCTCACTGATATATATATTGGTTAAGAATTTTATATATCATTGCTATAATTAAATTTAGATGGAAAAATTAACAATTATTATTTTCAACTACTAAAGGAGTGTACAATTAACATAATGAAAAGTATTACAAAATTAAAATTGATTAAAACTCTAAAATTGATTAAAACTCTTAACATAATTATGTTGAGAAGATCTTGGTAAAATTCAATCAAGTTGTATACCACTTTTAAGGAAAAATTCAATTCAACTAAAAAAATTATTTGGTGATTATTTTTTTTAAATATATATATACCTATATATATATATAGGTGTTTAATCATTAAATATTAATAAAATAAAAATTAATTAATTATATGGCTTTCAGGCCTTGGACTTGGACATACGGGCATCCATGTGTTCACAATGCCCACATGCCCATCATTTTCTATGTATCACTATAATTGTGGAATTATAAATCAACAAAGTTGACTAGATTGTGTGAATGAATTAATTAATAAATAAAGATAATGTAAAGTAGTGGAAAGTTAGTGCAGATTTTTAAGTTATGTTTTGAAAAATTAAATATTATATTATTATTATATAATATATAAATTTAGAAGATAACATTTTTTATAAATTTAGAAGATAACATTTTTAAAATTTTGAATTTTTATTTTATTTATCATAATAAAATTGTTAAAATTATAATTTTATATTATTAAAAATTTTGTAGTTAATATAAAAATAAATTTAATATTTTTGAATATAGCTATTGTAATTTAATTTTACAATATTTATGATACATTTTTTCTTTTTTTTTCAATTTTCAATTGAATTGAATATGGCATTACTAAAGAAAAATTGTGGCTCACATAGAACGGATTAGGGTTTCAGGATTGAACCAAACTGCTACACTCTCAGCCTCGCTGGGGCCATGACTCAGAAGGAAGGAGGGCCGAATGGCGCCTCCTACAGCCAAGCCACTGCAAACGGAAGCATTGGCGAGGGGTTTAAGCGGCCACCCTTTGAGCCTCCGCCAGACTTGCGAGCAACACTCATCATGGAAGGAACCTTCAAGGACTGAGAGATGGACATCGACCCGAAAAATGCAGCCGCCCCTGCTACAGCGTCAATACCTTGGCTCCCTGGTAAATGCATTCCTCAAGCGCCGCAGGCCCCGAAATATATTGTCAGCTCTCCACGTATAGAAGTGCAAAAACAATATATGAGAGACCATGCCCTTGTAGGGAAATTCCTAGGGTTATGGTCGTCAGAGAGAGATCTAATCAAATGGATACAATACTGGTGGAAGCCAAAAGGGCACTATGAATTACAACTGGGCTCCAAGGGCTTTTTTACAATCATACTGCACAATCTTGAGGACCGCACCCGCATTTTTGATGGGGGACCTTACTTTTTTAACTCAGCAGGACTCTTCTTAAGATTCTGGACCGAGAAGTTCAGCCCTGAAAAGGAATATTTTGCCCACGCTCCTGTGTGGATCCGACTGCACTCCCTCCCCCAAGAGTTCTGGCTAGAAGAGGTCTTGGCCGGTATAGGCAATACCATTGGAATCTATGTAAAGTCTTCAGAAGCTACCAAACAAAGGCGATACACCTCTTATGCACGCATTTGTGTATACCTGAATATATCAAAACCACTGTCGGGAACCATCATTCTTGAGTACCAGGACGAAGACTGGATCCAGACCATCAACTACGAACACATTCCTTTCAGGTGTCGAAAATGCCATGAACATGGGCATTTATTCAAAGAATGCCCCCTCAATGTGGCTCACAAAGAAGGGAACCTAGAAGGCGGGAAAGACAAGGACGGATTTGTTCAACCAGGAGGGAAAAGAAGACAAGCAGGGTGAAAGCAGCCAAACCAGGTAAGTAAAGATCCCTCTACTAGTAACAAATTTGCAATATTACAAGATCAACCAGAGGACCCTTCAACCAAGATAAACCCCAGGGAGCTTCCCGTGGATAACCCCTCACATTCTAGGGGATAGGCGGAAGAACAGCCACCACAGGAGAAGGAAGCCGATCACCCCTCGCAAATCACAACAGGGGATCATCACGATTTCATAGAGACAGAGGACGGTGACGCCGATATGGAAATAGAAGACCAAGATCTAGCCAGGGTGGACCTGGAACACCTCGAACATGCCTACAGGCAGCAAAAATTGTACACTATACCCCGGGACCAATTAAGGAAAGTACATAAGGTTTTTCTTAACTCCTCCACCGGCTCCACAACGTGATTCAGTAAGGGCTTGGGGATACAGAGCAGTCAATCGAAGAATCAAAACAAAACTGAGAAAGATGACAAGAAAATAGGTCGGAAATCTACTAACAAACTCATACAGGAAATAGGCCATTTTATGGTCAATTCAGGGCAAATCCACCTCATCTCAGATATTTTTCCTCCCCTCTCTACCCCCCCATCGTCATGAAGACTATCTCTTGGAATATAAGGGGCCTCAATGGACGTAACAATCAAAAATTGCTACGGGATCTGATATTTGCGGAAAAAATGGACATAGTAATACTTCAGGAAACAAAATGCTCAACTGAAGACATTGATAAGCTACTCCCCTATTGTTGGAAGCAAGGGGAGGCAATGTCAACCGCAGCTATAGGTATAGCTGGAGGATTGATTATTCTATGGAACCCTAACATAGTGCTATTAGAGAATTTTATCACCGCTAAATGGTCTATTACGGCGGATTACAGGCTTATAGGCTCCAATAAGCCCGGACACCTGACCAATGTCTACGGCCCAGCCAACCCAAGGGACAAACAGGCCTTCCTCAGGAGTCTGGAATACCTCTCCAACCTGAAGAGATACAATCGTTGGACCATAGGGGGCGATTACAACCTCATTCGCAACCTGGAGGAAAAAAAAGGGGGTTCACGACGCCTAGATCAAGACACTAATGACTTCAACAGTCTCATAGATAAACTCAATTTGATAGACTTAGAGGCTATTAATGGCACTTTCACCTGGACAAATAGAAGAACTGGATCACACCAAATCGCTTGCAAACTTGATCGCTTCTTAATCTCTGATTCCCTTATGCTGGAGGGAATGGCTATGGAGGCAAGTATCCTGAATACTCATGGCTCAGATCACTGGCCCATTCAGCTGTGGATGGAAGTGTTGGCGTCACCAGGGAAAAAACCATTCTGGTTCGAATAATTATGGCTCAACCATCCAGACTTCCAAGATAAGATCCAGGATTGGTGGAGGCAGGCAGAGGTTACCCATGGCTCCAAGATGTTCAGATTTCAGCAGAAGTTAAAAAACCTCAAACTACTCATTAAAACCTGGAACAAGCAAATATTTGGCAACATCTTTGACTCCCAGAGCCAGCTGTCAGAGCAGATGAAGACGATTCAAACCCAGATCCGACAGCAAGGACTAACGGATGAGATGAAATCCCAGGAAGCACTAATTAGTCAGCAACTGGAGGCTAGGAAAGCACAGGAAGAGATTCTATGGAAACAAAAATTGTGTATCCAGTGGCTCAAGGAGGGGGATCGTAATACCAAATTCTTCCACAGATCTGTCATACAACGTCACCACACCAATAGAATCACACACTTAATTTCCACCACTGGTGAGCCAATTCACTCCCACGAAGACCTGGAAGCAACACTGACAGATTACTATAAAGACCTCCTCACGGAACCTTCTCCGAACAGATCGGAAGCCATATGTAAGATAACGCAACATGTGCCTGCCCTTGTCACCAGGGAGAAAAAATCAGCTCTACTTCGGCCCATCACAATTGAGGAGGTGGATCAGGCTTTGCAAGACACCCCAAGAGGCAAGGCGCCCGGCCCAGACGAATTCACCAACGATTTTTTCCACCACTGTTGGCCGATGATCAGGATGGAGGTCTGGGAAATCATTGAAGACTCTCGTTCTACTGGACAGGTCCTTCAAGCTCTCATTGCTACCTTCCTCACTCTCATTCCCAAGGAGGGGCAGGCTCACCATCCCAAGCAGTTTAGACCTATAGCCCTTTGCAACGTCATTTATAAAATTCTAACAAAGGTGATAGCCCGAAGAATCAAACCCATTCTGCCTACTATCATCTCCCCAGAACAATCGGGCTACATAGAGGGCAGACAAATCCTGGACAACGTTATTCTTGCTCATGAGGTGATTCACTCTCTGCAGAAAACCAAACTGCCAGGTATGCTCCTTAAATTAGATCTCTCTAAAGCCTTTGATAAGTTAAGCTGGGATTATATGAGGGAAATGATCCTTGCCTTTGGCTTTGACAAACTTTGGGTGACGTGGATCTTAAACCTCACTTCTACTGCTTTTTTCTCTATCCTCATCAATGGCGTCCCCTCTCGCCCCTTTACCGCTTCAAGAGGAATCAGACAGGGAGACCCCCTTTCCCCCTTCCTCTTCCTTATAATGGCTGAAGGTCTTAGTCGATGCATCCAAGCGGCAGTTGCAAACAACACTCTGGCAGTTCTTCCGCTGCATGGTATCTCCCCTCCTATTTCTCATAGTCAATTTGTGGATGACACGCTCCTGATGGGCACCCCAACGGTGCGAGAAGAAAACTCCATTCTCCAAATCCTCCAGACCTTTTTTGAAGCCTCAGGTCTAGACTGCAACAAAGACAAGTCCCTAATATTTTTCTTCAATACGCCCCCCCCTATTCAGCGCCATATCTCAGATCTTTTAGGCTTCCAAAGAAGCTCCCTTCCGTCCAAATATCTTGGTATCCCCTTGATCGATAACGCCCTTCGGAACTCCTCTTGGGAGCATTTGCTCTCTTCTTTCACTAAGAATCTCTCATCCTAGACCCTCAGAGTTCTTAACTTTCCAATCCGTCTCACTCTACTTCGAGTTGTTCTCCAGGCCCTCCCCACCTACACCTTCTCGGTGCTGGTTGCTCCCAACTTTGTGCTCTCAACTATTAAAAGCTTACAGAGGAACTTCCTGTGGCAAGGTCTCAACACAGGAAAGAAAATAGTGCTTGTCAGCTGGGACAAACTTTGTCAGCCCAAAGCGGGAGGAGGCCTTGGCTTACGAGATCCTGCCATCATGAACAAAGTCCTCGGCGCCAAAATATGGTGGTGAGGGCTCAAGAAACCCAAGGACCTCTAGGCACGGTTATGGAGGAAGAAATATGCACCCGAGGTAGCAGAAAAGAATCTTATACGCTGGGATGGTGACACACCAAGATCTTTAATTTGGGCAGCGACAAGGCAGAATAGACAACTTGTCACCCAACATGCCTTCTGGGAAATTAGGAACGGAAAAACAACCTTATTCTGGAAAGATTCCTGGCAACAATGGCCAATTCTGGACCACGAGGATTGGGCTGTGCACATCAGCACCCAAGCCACTCAGGCGGGCCTGACAACAGTAGCGGACTATTGGCTGGATGATCCTCAAGACAACACTTGGTGGCATTGGCATCTTGATAGGGAAAGCATGAGCCTAGATGGCAACGTGGATCTGGGCCCCTACCGGAATGAAATGCTCAAACGCAAAATCCCCAAGCTCACGGGAGAGGATATCCTTCGATGGGGATACCAGCCAAAAGGCACTTATGACATTCGAGAAGCCTACCACATCAAGATCTAACCGAACCTGGCACCTACAGGGGTTGTTTGGCGCAAGATCTGGAATCTTAGACATTGGCCCAAAATCACCCTCTTCCTCTGGCTCGTGGTCCACTCAAGCATTTTAACTGGGGACAACCTTTCCAAAAGAGGCTTTGTGGGGCTTTCCATCTGCATACTATGTGGGGAGACAGCTGAAACCATGAATCACCTCCTCACTTCTTGCCCATACACATCACAAATTTGGGACCAAAGTGCGCTCATCATGCGCACCTCGGATTGTGTACGAGACAACATCGTCGACACCATCACCAACTGGAGGGACCAAGCATTTCATTCTCCCCTCCTCGATCGCATCTGGCAATTGCTTCCTGGGTTCATCCTTTGGCAGGCATGGAAGGAAAGGAATAGAAGACTTTTTAGGAATGTCTCCCTCCCGTGGAAACACTGCTGGATTCACTGCCGCCTCAACATTCTGGAAACTCTCAATCTCCAACTTTGGAATGAAACAGACCTGACCTCTAATCACTCAGAAATTCTGATCCTAAAGAACTGGCTACCTCTCACTTCCCCTCACCCCCTTACCCGTTCTTNTCCCCTCCCCCTTCCATCAGTCCCTCTTCTTGGTTAGTCCCTCCGGTTGACTTCATCAAACTCAATTTTGATGGGGCCTCCAAAGGCAACCCAGGAGCCACGGGTTATGGAGCTATCTTCCGCAATCACCATGGACACATCATTCTCATTAATGCGGGCTCCCTTGGTCACACCACGAACAATGTGGCAGAACTCTGGGCTCTCACTTAGGGGCTGCAACTCGCCATTGATCACAACTTCACCCAGCTGATTGTAGAGGGCGACTCCCAAATCATCATCAATCTCCTTGGTAGACTTCTAAACGGAGCAGATCTGGACAAAATTTCCCCCAGCTGGAGACTCTCGCATGGGCTAAAGACCATCACAGACTTACTGCAACCCAATCAGGTAGTCATACCTGCTCATGTCAGAAGGAGTGTGAATCAGGTAGCTGATGACTTGGATAATCTAGGGGTCAACTGGAAGGGACCGGAAATCCTCTGCAACACTTCCCTCACTCCGGATCACCCTATCCTCCAGCAATGTATCCGCAAAGCTACGGAAGTGGACAAACACCCGGATAGGGTGCTAGGGCCAGCCACCTGGCACACAGAGGAAGTGTGGAGGAGCCAGCAAGGCAGCGAGCCATGTGCCCGGCTCGTGCCAATAGTTGTCGACTTCCTCCTGCATTAAATTGCATTTATGTCGTTCGCTGGGGCATTTACTCGGGCTCCTTCGACCGCCATTTTTCTGAGTGCAATGCCTCCTTTTGTTTGCACTACCATCCTGCGGCTTGGGCCTGGTTCTGATTGTTGGCTCACGATGTTCATGATTTCCCGTCCTGGTTCTGATTGTTGGCTTCTGGTGTGTATGGTCCCCCGTCCGCCCCAAGTCCTCCCTCTTGGTCTGGCAGGCCACTCCCACACACCGGGCCAAACTATGCTGAGGCAACGAGGAAGACCGCGCAGGGGCTCTCCCTGGCATCCTCGATGGCCTCGTGCTTCGACCTCTCCTCCGATTTCACCTCCAACTCTCTCCTCATCGCCTTTGTTGCTTGAGACCGCCATTCATAATCCCTCCACAGCACCGTTCCCACGCTTCGAATGCCTAGCCTTAATTGACACCAGGTCGAGCCCTTCACGCCGCCACTTCACAGCTCCTTCAACCTCCAGGCGCTCCATTCCTTCCCCTGTGCTGGATTCTGATTTCTCGAATCTGGCCACGGGGTCGCCTTCTCACGGTCGAGCCACCCGTAACAAGGCGCCGATGTCCTCTCACTCAGATCCAGACTTGTAGTGGACAGAAAACTTCACCATCCTTTACGACCTGGTCTTCGAACTCCGTTAGGGAGTGGAGGACCTTCATTTCCGGTTACATCTCGTAGATGGGAGCCTCTCAACCCTTCTCCAGCTTCTTTCCACTTATCAAGAAGCCCACCCCGCGGCTCCAGAAGAAGCGCCTCCCACCGCAAGTGACAATGAGAGTTTCAGGAAGCAGGGTGCAGCAGAGGATGGCGAGGAACCGGCTCGGCAGGAGGTCACGGAAGCGGTCATGGCCGTGGGTACGCTAGCACAAACTTCATCGGGCAACGCCGAGGTCGTGGAGGAGCCAGTTCGACAGGAGGTCAAGGAGGAGCTCGTGGCCATCGGTCTGCAAGAGCACATCTTGTCGGAAGACGCCGAGACAGATGCCAACAAAGACGCGTGCATCGGGGACGATGACATGCAATGGGAAACCGGCGTGACACTTGTTGAAGAGGAGCCGTGGCCAGGATATCTGTCAGAGTATGTGCTAGACTATACGTCAATTGTCTAACCCCTTGGGGGCTGTTCCTTTTAATAGTTCTTACTCTAGTAGCTTCTATGTCAGCACAGCTTTGTGTTTTTTGTTAAGACTGATAAGAACTCAGGTGTTAGAATTACCAGGTTAGCTGAACTGGTTTCTCCCTTTAAAGCAATTCAGTAACTACAACCAGGATGACACGCAGTTTTGTACTTTTGGTTCGGTTCTTTGAAGGCCTTATATATAAAATTACTTACTTACAAAAATAAAATTTACAATATTTATTATTAATATATACATCTAAAATGATTCTTACTATATCTCAAAAAAAAAATATTGGCCAGCTTCCGTTCTTGTTATTTTAAATGGTTGGAAAATATAAAATTCATAAAACAACCATAAAAATTGTGGATAGATAAATATTATATTCTAGGGTTTGAAAATGGTTAGCACAATGACTAATATAATATGAGTGATCATGAATAAAACTATTTATGGGATGTAATATCATATCATTCACAATGACCTTCGTGATGATATATACACATTCACTAGTTAGGTTGATTGAATGGTTATGTGCTTTAGGTCATATCCTTTAAATAAGTTATGTTTTATTATTATTATTATTATTATTATTATTATTATATATATGACAAAAGATTATTAATATTAAGTAAGAGGTTTTAGGGTCAAGTTTATGGGCTGTTGCTTTTGTATATATGGGTTTTACGAAATGTTCATATGTGAACTTCATTAATTGTTCTTGTTGAACCAATATACAATAATCTACTTAATCCATTTTATAATCAATATCATTCTCAAAATAAAAATATAAAATCCTTGTAGAGCCAATATATAATAATCTACTTAGTCCATTAGAAAAAATAACTAAAATTTTCTAAAATTAAATTAATAAATACATTTATAAACTAAAAAATCTCTTTTATAAATTCGAAAAAAAAATAAAATCTTAAATTAAATGACTACTATTATCATTACACAAATAATTTTAAATATAAAATTATGATTATATGGTATGTATATATAGTTAAAGTAAGCATGATTAAATATAAAATTATGATTATGTGGTATGTATATATAGTTAAAGTAAGCATGATTTGCAAAATAATGACTTATAAAGTAAAAAATGATTAAAGTGATTAAAATGATATGAAGTATTCACTAAGTATCAAAGAGTGGGTTATTTTATATAAATTTGTCTCTTGATGATGACATGGAGGGTCCTTAAGAGCGTTCCTAGCGGAATAAAAGCCATGACAATCACCAAGTTGTATATTTGACACCCAATGTCCTTAAGAATCTTCAAGTTGGCAAGTACATAAAGATTATAGTGGAACATAGTACATCATGTGAGGCAACAATTTAATCCCACTACTTTTGTGTTTAATCCCACTACTTTTGTGGTGTGGTATGTTGGGAACTTTGTTCTATTTTTGTGTTTAATCTCACTACTTTTGTGTTGTGTTGTGGTATGTTGGGAATTTTCTTCTTTTTGTTTATCATGTTTTTTTTTCTTTTGGTTTTATGGTGTATTTTTATTGTAGAATTATGTTTTGGTATGTTGGTGATCTTGGGCGATTCAATGGTAATCATTGATTGGTTGAACAATAAAAGCAATCTGTGTGTTTGCAATTTGGAAGGCTGAAAACTAAAAATCAATTTTATAAGAAGACAATTCCAGGCAATCCAATTTTATCACATTTATTGTGATTACAACAAGGACATTGATGGTCTATCAAAGAGAGCTCTTACAGAACCTGAAGGATACATCTCTTTGTTCTTGTTGACTGATGGAATAGAGGACCAACACCAACATATCAAGATCTATTAGCCTCTTACTATTCCCCTTTTGGATAGTTATCTCCCAGTTTTGTTTTATTTCACTGGGTATCATATGTTTCAGTCTTTTTATGCTGGATTGTAAGTTAAGATCATGCTCTTTGCATAGATCATAGCTCAGAATTTTTTTCAGTTTTTTTTTTGTCAATTTATTTATGGGGCGAACAAGCTTGTAACCTTCTGAATCTTAGTTTTTTTGTAGACAGG
>SNQJ01S0111155.1:39851-51049 GCA_010110895.2 Picea sitchensis | reverse complement strand
ATGGCATGGCATGACATGGAAAGTCAACGAAAGGCATGGCATGGCAAGGAAAGGAATGGCATGGAATGGAAAGGAAATGCAAGGCATGGCATGGCATGGAAAAGAAAGACATGGCATGGAATGGAAAGTAAATGCAAGGAAATGCAAGGCATGGCATGGCATGGAAAATAAAGAAATGGCATGGCATGGCATGGAAAGGCAAGGCATGGCATGGAAATACATGGAATGGCATGGAAAGACATGGAATGGCATGGAATTGCATGGCATGGCATGGTATGGTGAGGCATGGCATGGCATGGCAAGGACAGGAAAGGAAAGACATGGCAATGCAAGGCAAGGTAAGGCATGCCATGGCATGGAAAGGCATGGTATGACATGGAAAGGCAAGGTGAGGCAAGGCATGGCATGGCATGGCATGGAAAGGCATGGAAAGGAAAGGCATGGCATGGCATGGCAAGGTAGGAAAATGCAAGGCATGACATGACAAGGAAATTCATGGCATGGTAAGACATGGCATGGCATGAAAATGCAAGGCATGACATGGAGGGGCAAGGCATGGCATGGAAAGGAAAGGCATGGCATGACAAGGAAAGGCATGGTATGGAAAGGAAAGGCAAGACATGGAATGGCATGACATGGAAAGGTAAGCCATGGCATGGAAAGGAAAGGCATGGAATGGCATGGCATGGAAAGAAAACACATGGCATGGCAAAGAAAGACATGGAAAGGCATGGCATGACATGGAATGGAAAGGAAAGGAATGAAATGGCATGGAAACACAAGGCAAGGAAAAGCATGCTAAGGAAAGGAAATGCATGACAAGGCAAGGGAACGGATGGCATGGAAAGGAAAGGCATGGAATGGCATGGAAAGGCAAGGCATGCCATGGAATGAAAAGAAAATGCAAGGCAAGGCATGGAAAGGAAAGGCAAGACATGGCATGGCAAGGCAAGGCATGACAAGGCAAGGCAAGGCATGGCATGGAAAGTAAAGGCACGGCATGGCAAGGCAAGACATGTCATGGAAAGGCAAGTCATGGAAAGGAAATACAATGCATGGCAAGGCAAGGCATGGCATGACATAGCAAGGCAAGAAATGTAAGTAAAGGATAGGCAAGCAAGGCAAGGAAAGGAAAGCAATGAAAGTGAAGGGAAAGGGCGAAAAGGCGAGGTGTTGTAGGGATTTTGCACCTACAGGAGTTGAGCTCCCTTAGGTTCTACTAGTGCCTAAGACACAAATAGAGACATAAACTAAGGATGTTCCTATATATGATTCATACATGAAAACAACCAAAGAAGATGAACACCTCCCAAAGATCAAAGAAATCATGCATGGATTGAAAACATATCTAATAGTATATCATAACAAATAATTATACTAATTCTCTACCAATAAATAAATAAACATATATGAACAATTGGATAGAGGGAAAAATCCAATATATCTTTTATTAATCAAAGAAGCAATATTACAACTTACAGATATAGAATGAAGAGATGGCCTCCTTCAAAGCTCCTTGTCAAGGTCTTGCAACCAAATCACCAGAGTAACTTTGCTATCTCTTTCCTACTCCCTTCCCACGGGAAATGGATTGGTTTTTATAGGGCTTTAGGGACAAAGCCATATATTTATTAGGATAATATTCTCGAGCTCATAGTGGAAGCCTTCTTGAAAGTAAATCCCAAGAAATCAGTGGGAAGTATCATCCATCGAAACCAAATCCAAAAATAGGAGCTTCTAGTCTTGGTCGATTCCTAGACACATAGACAGAGTGATCGCTCGCTCTTTGGTAGGCCAAGAGGAGAGACCAACCCTTTTGGTCGCACCCTTAGTAAAGGAAATGAGAGACCAAGTGAGAATTTTGTTGGAAACTAAGGGAAAAATTGGTAGGTTTTAAGGGTTAAAATGAGGGGTTTCTAGGGGATAATGACCTAGTGATTAGGTGATCTTTAACTAATAATGACATAATGATTAGGTAGAAAATAAATCTATAACAGATCCCCCCTAAAGTGTGATGTTAGAAGACTTGTTTGATGGCTGAAACACTTTATAAATCAAGTCCTAGAGCTTTGGGAAAATAATCTTGGAGAATAGCATCGCCAATCCTGCATAAAAATATCCCTGAGGTGGGAATACCCATGTTCGATAAGAAATACAAGAACATAGCCACCATAAATACACTATGGATCCATGCATGACACAAGTGATGTGATGATGGCCAAAAAGGAATACACCATGGATCCATCAAGAACTAATCATGACTTGATCATGGCCACGAAATTATACATTGTGGATCCATGCAAGACACAAATGAAATCATAGCCAGGACCAAGTACAAATGTGGATATATGTCACATCATACAAATTAGTGACATGACTCAATAACTAAGAAATATGTGAAGTTCCCATGAATATTCTCCATCGCATATTGGGAAATAAAATCATCAAATAGAAGTTTGATATTTCCCAAGGTCTTCACTCTATCCTCTCTATTATTGCAACTATCATATGTCAAAAAATCAGCCAACATACTTGTTGAGCGCTTAGCTAATGAAGGAATCCACAGAGAAGACAACCCCCTAGATACCACCTGTGACCTTGTTCTTCCATCTTCCCTACACTTTGACTACTCCACCCTCTCCCAAGTGAACCATGCCCCCACTATAGGGTGATATGAAAGTGATGGGACATGGGGCCACCTCTAGAGGCAAGTCGCCACTTGGCATCCTTGTCGGTTGGCACCTTCCACCCCACTCCTACCCCCATCGACTCATATAATGTGTTATAAACCTGCAACCTCGCGCCTAGTGTTCTCCTCCTAGTTCAATGTGACCTCATCGAAGCTCATGTTGCAATGACACCATCCCCATAAGCTCCATTCATGTGGATCATTTACCTCACACCGCAACTTCCAAAATCTACTCTCCTTCATCATGGATTCTATGGCCCAATTCTCTATTCATCATTACCTCATCCCCCTTTTTTTTTGACAAGAAAGCTTGACCTTTATCTTTCCCCTTTTTTCGTTTTCCAAACATTATTCCTCAAGTGTATTTTTCCTCCCTTTCTCTTTATTGTTGCCTCTCCTCCAACCTTCTACTACCCTTTGGTTCCTTGGTTTGCACTCAGACTTGGGTACTATTCTCTCTCCCTCTCCTCCTTTGGCTCACATACACTCCTCTCATCTCCTAAGGAGGTGTTCCTCAATTCGTTCCAAAGGTAATTGTGTCTCTCGTCTCATTGATGCAATTGAAATCTCTATTGAGGCCTACCAACCTCATACCCTATCAGAAATCAAAGTCGAGCTAGACCTTGCAGAAGCCAATGTTCGATTCCTCTAGCATTTCATCATTGATGAGGAGGTTCTTCAAGAAACGAGCTCATGGATTCCGGACCTGGGCACAGTTCAAGCTCGTAATTCACAATATCTGAATGCAATTGATATTTACTAGAATATGAAGATGTTAATAGGATGTTCCTTGGTTGAAAGGCATGAAGCACACCAAGAGATTTTGTTGCAGATTAATGATGTCCATAAGAAAATCAATTTGATAAATTACAAGTTGAACCTTCTCACGAGCAAACTAGGTGGCCTCGACCTGTCCAACCTAGATCTTCATTAGCCTAAGGAGCCAAGTGATGAGAACTATTTTGTTATTCAATTCTTATAGTTTATAGACCACTCAATTTTTTTTTCCCATATAAGAGGCTTGGGTGCTCATTCCCCATTTCATCTCAGTTATATAGATGATAAGAAATAACATGTTTTTTTTAATAGAAACATGTCATACGCTTTGTTTTTCTCAATTTTACTTTTTTAACAGACAAAAGAATCATAAACTAATAGACTAAGTGATACATTGTTGTTGATCTTGTTTCAAGTACTACACCAACAAGAAGATTTTTATATTTTAATTTAATAATAACATAAAAATTAAGGATAACCTTAAAAAACAATTTTATTAAAAAATATTATTTCAATTATTCTCAAAATACAATAATTTTATTTTAAAAACCAAACATCATAATAATTTAAAATAAACAATTTAATCTTTGATTTTGTTTTAAGTATGAAAAATTTGTAAATATATTTATTTTCCATTTTCAAATATGTTTAGTAAAGTTATAATTATAAATATATATTGAATATTTATCCTATATACGTGTAAGAAACATAATATACATAATATATTCCATATATAATTTAATAAAATATAATATAATTAGTAGTTGTAAATATTTTAATATATATATATTTTTATTATATACATTACACATAATAAAAAAATATTATATATCTCTATAATATTTTATTACACATAATATATTCATAGATTTTAGCAATTAAATTGTCTTATCTCACAATAAAAGTATTTAGTTTCACTAATAACTTTAAAGTTTAAATATATATAACAAAAACAAAAATCATTTTACTCAAGAATAAAAAATAAAAATAAAAATATATCACTATATATATATATGTGTGTGTGTGTTAATGTTCATATTTTGGATTTATCAAACAACCCCCCAAAAAATGAAATTTATGAGATGCATGTATTTACTCAAATCTTCACATTTTAAACAAACTCTACTGAAAAAAATGAAGGCAAGGTGGATCTTTGGTAGTATAATTAGAACATGCATTACATACAATAAGAAGAGTGGCCAACTTTTTATCAAACAATATCCCAATCATGGACAATGAAATACAGACCCTTATTCTCTTTGGAAACTTGGATGTGTTTAGAGTCGCTCCAACATGTGAAGCAAAGAAAGAGCTTAACATATTGCAAATTGTTACATATCTAGTTTAGTTATGGAATTCGCTACCAATTCACAACAGTAGAAACCTATCGGAAATAATTGAAAGAAAACACAGGTTTCTATAACGATTCCCTCCTCTTCTTACTAGAGGATAAAAAATCTCCAAGTCATCTTCCAAGTTGATAAATCTTTTGAGGGTCCATCACTTTCTAAGGAAAAAGTGCATCTAGGACCGAGAATCAGAATCAGAGAAAACGTCTGACCGAGTTGAATAAGTAAGGCCCTCCATCGAATGCCCAATTATGATCCTCTAAGTTCTGAAAAATGATGGTGAAGAAGACCTTGGATCTAGGTTGTAGGTCATAGTGACCCTTCTGTCACAACCAATGATGAATCCACTTGATCGGGTCTCATTCAGATAACCAGAGGCCCAAAATTTTTCCCACCAAGATGCAGTCTCTCATGTACTACTTCTGATCCTCAATTATGGGGGTGCTTATGACGTATTTTGGAGCCAATGACGCTTGTGGAATGCATTTTCCTGGTTCCCAAATGTGAGTCTCTTTTGCATGGGTAGGAATTGGGTCTATTTCCATGGATTTTACCTTGGCTAATCGATTATGAAGCGCCTCCTTGCGTTGCAGAGGGGAGTTGAAGGCTAGCCACAAGTTGATGTTGTCGTTTGGATTAGAAGCAACCACAGTCTTGTAATAGGGGCCTTGCACCCCTCCCTCCATGGAAGCCATTGAGTGTGCAGGCCGAGAGTCAACCGTGAGAACCTAGAGGAAGCTAGAAACCCTGGGGGAGTCGGCTTGTTCAGAAAACCGTAGCAGAGCGCATTTCATAAGAGATCCATTTTTTGGATAGAACTTGTGTATACGTTTCTGAAACCTGTCGAGGGAACACACTCCACCCATCATTAAGGATAAATGTCCAATGTGTCGAGGGAATATTCCAATCATCATTAGGGACAAAAGAAGCTCATATGATGATGGGTGGAGTGTCCACTTAGATGTTTAAAAAACCTTTGCATAGGTTCTATCCTGAAATTTGTTTCTCCATATTCATTAACAAAGTTGAAGTTAATATAAAAAAAAATGTACAATTATAATTAATAAATATAGGAAAAAAACCATCATCTCTTAAAAATATCCTATATTTAGATAAATATATATCTTCAATACATAACCCAAACCCAAATACATATTAAGGAAAAAGTGATTTAGTGTTATTAAACTATGAATGAAATGCAATTTCTATTAATAAATAAATAAAATAAATATTCAATTTATTTTAATAATATTTTAAATTATTATTTTTTTTGTTTCGAAATAATATTTTAATTTATTTTCCCTGGATGGGGTGTCAGTGAGGAACAGGTGAAACGAGGGAGGGGACAATACTTTCCAGTGCGGTACCGGGCATGTGACTGGCACATGCCCCTCCCCCCCTCCCACACCATGAACTTAAACTACCTTCATTCATACTAGAGTGCCATTAACGCTCCAAGTGCGCTTTTCTCTGCCTTCTCGTCCGATCAATGTAATCTCCATTGTTGTGTTGGTTTTGTCACTTGGGTGAGCAAAAAAATAACACTTGCATGCCTAGATGAGCCTGCTAGACAAGACATAAGTTTGTGAGGGGGTTAAACAAGCCAAACACATGTAATAAACAAAGAAATAAAAAAAAAACTAAGAAATAAAAGTTAGAAAGCATGAGAAACTTAGAACCATGAAAATCAACCAATGACCAAAATAATGCTACCAATGGATCAATAGATTAGTAGGAAAAACACCATAGAGAAAAATGAGGACTTATGAGTCCCCTCTTCCTCCTTTGGAGTGCTCTTGAGTTCCCTAATGGAGAGATCTTCATACAATGGAAGAAAATGGTGAAGAAAATCAATGCCTATTCCCTCAAGAGATGAGTGGAATGGCCTATTGAAATGATGTTTGAAGGCTCCAAAGAGAAAGAGGATTCTCAAGGGAGAATTCTTGCACCATAACAATACAATGAAGATATTGGTTTCTTAGTGCACCCATGGCTCTTATTTATAGCATTTATTCTAGGAAAAATGTAATTGGTTATTGGTGTGAACAAGGGGCCTTTTAGGGCACCCTCTAGTCCTTGACCAACCTCTCATTCGTATTTCGCTCAGATATGAGGGTCAAATCGTGTTGGGAGCTGGTCCATAAGTGTTTGAGGGGCTGATTAGATCCATAAATGCATCGTTCATAGAATTTCATGGCTTTTATCGTACACAGTCACACACTTGGTGCATTGTGTGCGGTGAAGGCTTTGTTGGCCTGCGCACACTGCACACTATGCGCACGATTCCTTTGGTGAATTTGTGCATGTCAATTGTTTACCCAATTGTATAGTTTTTTTCCTTTTGAATGCATTTCAGTGTTGTAGGTGAACTAATGGTTGTTGTCATTGTTGTGTTTCCTTAACCATTTGCATGTAATGTTGTGGACATAATTTCAATGATAACAGATGCCCCATGATGTGTGAGTTTAGGAGCATACGTATATTTGAAATACATCAATGTTTCTTTTACTGAGAGTCCCATTGTAATGAAGAGTGCTAAGAGGAACTACAAGAGTGATCCGTTGGAGGGAGAGGAAAAACTGTGGGACCCAAACCTTTCTCTAGGTAGAAAAAAGAAAATATGTGTACAAATGAGGGGGGCATTCCCCATGCTCATGTCTGTAACCAAAATGTGAGACTGTAACTGACGGTGTATGCTGATGTAGATAACTGCAACGCCCTCAAGGGTGGTTGATAATGACAGATGGCAGTTCTGAATAGTGAATGGACTCTGAAGTGAGGCAAGGACATCTGTAAGAATTGTTGATGACTCGTAGGCATTGATGGCCTAACGAATTCAAAGGTCTTCAGTTGGTATGAAATAACTACAATAGTCTCATAGTAAGATCCACTGTAACATGAGAGTTTGTTGAAGTCGAATGTTATGGGGGTCAATAGAATCAGAGATCAATGATGACTCTCTATGTGTCATCCAAGACTCCTCATTGTATAGGTAATGAGAGTCAAGATGCTACCACCCTTCTGGAAACTGTGTTGATGTCTACAGAAAGGGAGATGCGACTCCAAGAAGAAAAGGGCTTCATGAAATCCACTAAGGAATATATGATATCAGGTATTGATGGGTAACATAAACGAAGTCAAGATTCGGTGAGACACAAGGTTTCCCTTGGTTGGGGAATCTTTTGAAGGATGAGTGGAAACAACCATAAAACTGGATATGGTGTCAGGGGGACAACTAGATACTGGGTTAAACTATGCCAAAGGCTAACAAAGTGAACAAACTCAGAGATCATGGGTACATGGACTTGGGATACTCGAGGTTTGTGAAAAATGTCGGTGTCAAAAGAGAGTGGATTCCGCAACCAAGACATGGGTTTCTTTGCAAGGAAAAAAATAAGGCCAACAAGGGCGACGACGAAAAATCTAAGTAAATGCTGAATCCAAAGTATTTTTAGAATTACCAAATAAATAAAGAATAATTTGGGTTGAGTATATGGATACATAAATGGGTGCCCCAATGAAGGATGGCTTAGCTTGTGAGGGAGTAAGTTGTGAAAGAGAACTGGTGGAGGGTGGGGGCCCCATGGGTGGGTTTCTATATTAGGTAAATGGATGGGGAATAATATGCAGATGGGAAAACTGATGGTGGATGATATGGAGGGATAATGATATTGCGGAGGTGAACTCAGTAGAACCGAGATGATATGACCTGGGAGTCCATTGGGAAATCTACCAATACGAGGAGAAGTAGTATTGGGTTCATTCTCGAAAGTGCATAAGACTATCAGGACTCCCATCCCTAGGGGGTGAAATCAGCATGATTGGCAATTTTCCAAAGGGAACTATGAATGGGGAAACTCATGTAGGGGAAAGTGCTACCGGGTGACAGTACCCAAATGCAGTAGAGGTAAACGTACTGCAAAGATGGATGTAAGGACCCTAAAAGTAAATGTCATAGGGTATGACTAGGAGATGAAATTGATTTTTAGAGGGAAGGATTACATGCCAGTGTCGAACATATACCTGAAGGGGTTGTGTCGCTTGCGGAACAAGTACCTACACACATGAGAACCAAATAACCGACGTGAACAATATCTGATGATAAAGAACATATAAAAATTATTTGATAAAATTTGAACATGAGTGTACGTACCTGAACGTGATGTGAGAAAAATGCTCCTCTAGGGCCAAGTTCCGATGATGGCCCACAGAATATGAAGGTGTAGATGGCGGGACCAGGATCTCGTAGCTGAGAACATATCAGAAAACAGAGGTTCTAGGCTCCTGTAACAGAGTGTGGAATTTTGGAAAAAGGGACTATATATGGCTAGTGGGACAACAATGCCACCTCATATGTACCCTCCCTTGTAGCTGAATTGATGAGAGTATTCTGAGGAGATTTTGGATATTAAGGGAGTGCAAGTCGACCGATCCGGGAGTAGTGAGAGACAAGTTAGTAATCCTATCCTCCTACATTGTGTGAATTGGGTAGAATGTAGGTAGGGGGTGCACAGAGGGCCGTATAGGGGTGTTTTTTAGGTAGGGTCCCACTAGTGCGTGGGAAAAGGAGGAACACCCACGTGCATGTGTGCGGGTATAATCCCTTTTCCCATGCATAGTGTGTGGTTTTTCTTGACACAAACATGCATGTGGGCACAAGGGAGGGAAAAACAAGCACGCATGGGATGCGTGCTTGTTTGATTGATAGTTGCGCACGATACACAGTTGTTTCTTAGACAATTGTGCATTAGTGCACAATTGTGAAGAGAATAGGTGTGCATATTTATGCACCTATATAGGTGATAGATGCAAATTGATGTGCGAATTTTGTTTTGACAGCTACGCATGAGTGCGCAGTTGTGCAAACAAAATACGCGCATATGTGCGCACCTCTTTGGGTGAAAGCCACACACTGGAGGAAAGGCTAAGGGTTTTGAAATTTTTGAATTTTTGATGCTTTTTATGGATGATGATGTTGACCAAGTGTTTATGTGTGGATGTAGGCTATCAACATACTCCAGAGAGCATGATCCCAGTGCATTAGAGAGAGCGATATTAGGACCATCTACGGGAGGTGGTGAGATAGCAGTTGGGCGTTCGGAGACACTTGACAGTCTATGGGTTTCTCAAGTTCTTCGACTGCCCTCTGATACAATGGAAAGATTTACTACTCCAGTATATTATTGCTATGTGGATCAATTATCTACAGTGCTTCGTCATGACAGGACAACAACTGAAATTCTTGGTTGTCGAGGATGTCTACTTGTTGACGGGGCTCCCATTTTGTGGGACGACCCTTCCTATGGACCCCCAGCTGTCGGAGGATGAGAGAGTGGGTGACTTTGTGGCTTTCCACTACACGGGGCCACACCCGATGTCGGGTTTGGTCATCTTAATTGAGGCGATTGAAGACCTCCTGGCAGAGTGCATCGCTACTATGGTGGTGAGGATCTACGGATCCTTGGGGACTTAGCGGATCACTGGAGTTCAGTCTAGGATCGTGGAGCGGGTCATTGATGGGGACCATTTTTCCTGGGGTTGATGTTGCACACATGGATGTTGGGGCAGGTTGATCGGTGTCAGATATCAAAATCTGGTGACTTCTCCTTTGGGTTGATTATGGTGGCTTAGTTTCTAGAGAGGGTGCCCTCATTGTGTTCTAGAATTTTGTTGGAGCCTGTGGGGCCACGAGAGCCACAACTAATGCGGTGGGCCCATGTGACGACTCGACACGAGGGTGGAGAGGTTGGCCATTACTTTACGACCACGGTGGCACGCATATGGCGAAAGATGCCACATGTGATATTGAGGTATCCATACGCTGGTATGGTCTACCGACATGATCCTAACATGATGTTGCCTCCTAGGGAGGACTGGGATGATCGAGGTATGTTTTTTTTTTTNGGGGGAATTTGTTTTTTTATTTGGATAGCTTGCATATATGTATATATGGATGTTGACACTATATTTGGTGTTGTTTTGCATATGTGGGACCCCCAGGTCGAGAGGGAGAGATGGTCAGGGAATCGACGTGATGAGGACCAGTGCGACCGCCGCCTGTAGAGCCGAGGGTAGGACAAAGGTGGAGATGAGATGATGTTAGTGTTGGACCAGCACGTGAGCCACAGTCTTAGTCCATAGCTATGGTAGAGGAACTGCATCACCATTTCGAGTGGGTGTTACAAGGCATTATCGAGGCCGTGTGGGCCCATATCTAGGATGAGGAGGTCTTGGAGCAGTGCGTGCGAGTGCCTGTGAAGTGGAAGACTCTGGTCCGTCGGGCGGCTGTAGAGGGGGCAATGATGATTGGTCAGCTGCCCTCTGGACCTAAAGGGCCCCAAGCTGGTGGGGTACCTCTAGCTGACAGAGAACCTGGGGGGGGG